>VXBC01009134.1:288749-337246 GCA_013399945.1 Ploceus nigricollis | reverse complement strand
AAAAGTGTGGACATTTTTAAGTTAAGCTTTTAAGAATAAATAAATCTGTAGAACGTAACATAAATCAGCTGCGTCTTTCCCCCTCCCTCCCCCACCCCCAAACAGTCGCTAAAGTGATTGGAAACATTTGGGTCTCAAAAAAAAAAGGAAAGCTATAAGTGCTTTTTCTTTCTTTTTTTTGCCAAATCATGCAGAAGATGCTGGCAGCTGCAAAGATTCAATTATACACAATGCGAAAAATAATTTAAAAAAATAATGGCACTTGAAAAAAAATCGCCTCTCCAGAAATTGCGTGGAACAATAAATCTGTTAATTAGCTAATTAATATTCAATTGGGGTCAGTGGGCTTAATAGAACCTTTTTCTGAGACCCAAGAAATTTTCCAATCACAATGTTAAGCCTGCCCACTTTCATTATCATCTAAGCACAGGCAGCCCTTATCAGGCCGCCAGACGCCCGGGAACAATGCGGCACCATTATCATCCCGGCGCAGCGGGTGCGGGTACCACAGTCGGATGTTGCAGGCTGTGAAGTAAAAATGCTTGAGCATTTAGGGTAATTGATATATGGGTTCTGCTGTATTGTTTAGGGCTGTTTGTTTGCTCTAGTGGTATTTAAGGCAGCGGAGCATCAGAAGATTGATTTTCATTGGTTGCCATTTTTTATTTTTTTTTCTGGCGGAATCGATGACAAGTTGTCAGTGTGGGACCCTGACCAGTAGCATCTGGCAAGTGCTCCCCATGGCGCAGGGGTGCTGCTGGCCAGGCACACATGGAAGTGCTGGGGCACTGTGCTCCCGGTGCCTTCTGCCAGATCTTGTCCGGCAGAGCCGCTGTGGGAACGCTCCCCTTGGCGGGGCGGACATTAAAACCCACATCGCTGTAAAAAAGGACACATTTAAACCTGCCTCGCCATAAAAAGTGACAAAATGCAAGATCTATGTTATGAGTGGTGGTGGTGGCTGCTATTATTTATTTTTCCGAGGGACTGCAGTTTTCTGCTGTAAGGCCTGCTGTCCTATCCCTCTCTTAATATCAAAATATGGAAGTGGGTCCGGTGGCTTTGGGTGTCCCCACTGCCCCCCGGGTTATGAGAGTGCTGTAGATTACAGCTTTTGGAGTTCACTGGACTGAATACGGTTGTTTATGGTATTCCACAACATTTCATAGAACAGTTTGCGAGTGAAATTACATTTGTTGTTTAGCTGGCAGTAAATCCTCCAGGTTAGCATGGAAAGGCAGTCTAGGTCCAAGCAGTTTGACACAGGCTCCTTAAATCACCATCCCAGGCCCCTGGCGTGTACCACACTACTCTGATGATTAGGTTGTAAATGGAAAATGCAGCTGGAGTTCTCTCTACAGAATGGGGACTTGATCTACAGGATCTACCTTTCCCTCCACTTCTTCACCAAGCTACATTTCCACACGCTGCTGCAAGTGACCAAAGAGGGTAAATGTAGCCTGGATACTTTGCAGTTTAAGGTTTCTCAAAAAACTTGTCCCTCAAGGAGCAATGCTGCTTTCCCCCCTTGCCATGGGTCCCTCACCAGCCCTACATTTGTCTTAGAGAGCAGAAAAAGAGGGAGAGAGATTTTTCACTGGAAATGTGGGGACTGCGAAATCCTGTTTCTTTCTTTCTTTCTGTTTCTGACAAAGGATTCCAGTAACCAATATTCAAGGCAGAACATTATTACTTCACAGAAAAATTGAGAGTTTTGCAAGTATTTCCCAGGTGATGTGGCTGTTGGTTATTTGTGTACTTAACCTGAAACTAGAAACTCCTGGTTATGGATGGCTTATCCCTGAACCTACTGGAAAAGAACATTTCAGGTGATTTCTTGCCAGTGAAGCTATAGCTTAAACGGTTTACAGGTGTGGGCCTTTCATGGTGGCAGCTCTTATGCCTGGTGCACCCCAAGGAAGTTTTCTCTTGGCACTGCCAGGAGAATGCAGGTGTGTTTTGAACAGGGAGATTCCGGGAGGAGACGGGGGGCACTCCAAAATCCATTCCCAGCTATTGGTAAATACTTGTAATTTCTCTTCTGCTCTGGTTTTTCCACTTAGCTTTTTGAGACCTTCTTCACAGTGCTCACAGACTTTATTTCAGGGTTATGGGCTGGGGAGGGGGAAATAAAATTTTTCCTTTCTCCTTCAACTTTCTTGCAAGTCACTGGACTTTCATATTTATTTCCTGGGCAGCCTATGTGCAATTATTCTGATTAGATCCCTCTTGCCACTTCTCTGCTATAGCACACATACCCTAAACCTTAAAGAGAAAATAAAAGCTGTTATTTCCTATTTTCATAAATGAAAAGATGTTTCAAGTATTGGGAGACACTGAAAGAAATTCTGCAGTTTGAAGATACTTCAACTTAACTACTAATTGCAGGGGACCAGTGGGCGTAATTTTGGCACTATATTAGCTTTGCCACTCCATGAATAATTTGCATACAAAATGCTTTATTTTGGCAATCTATTAAAGAGCTATACAGTATTTGTGGCTTATCGCATTCACGCAGGAAGCAGGATCCTTGGCCATCTCGTTAAATTCTGTTGATGCATAACAATTTAAAGCATGGCACAAGCTGGTATGACATTTAAAGATGCCTTCACTTAATTATATTACACAAATATTGGGTTGTTTATCCTTGGGAATAAAGTCTTTTTGAAGTCAAAGTTGGCATGCGTATAAAGGAGTAAATTTTAACTGATCCCTCAAGTGGGCCTCCTAGCTGCAAATTGGGGTTCTTGCATTTTTTAAATTATTTGTGATAAGAAGCATTACACTTTGAATGCAGCCACTGGAGTTTGTTTGGTACTCCCTCCCTTCTTCTCCCCTAATGGAAAATACAGTCTTTAGCAGTAAATCGGCACATGAAACCAGAGGGGTAACTGTAGGCTGGGGTGAGAAATGGGACAAACAAGGCACTCATAAAGAGTCTGTGGCTGCAAAAATCAAAAAGTCCTCACTTTGGTCTTCAACACGAGGAAAAAACTCATGTAAGGGGGTATATAGACTGTTTGCACAGAAGCAACGTGGAAATTAGGGTAAAAGAAAAATCATCTCTTTTTTGGTGTTTTTTTTTAAATCCCCAGGAGGATAATCAGCATGAAGCAAACACTAGAGTCTGGGTTTCTCTGTAAATAATAAATTGAAAGGCTGCAAATCTAAAATTCATACTGTTCACTTTAGCTGGCTGTTCCCACTTTATATACATATATATCACATGCAGAAGCTGAAGGGAAGAAGAGTGAGAGTGGGCTGGGCAGAGGGGTCTCCAGCCCCATAAAAAGGAGAGATCCTAGGTGAGGAAACTGAAACCATTCATTTGCCAGTGTTGGGAAGAAAGTGTGATCATTTTGCTCTGTCAGTGATGTTTAAAATAGAGAATTAATCAAATTTTGACTTACTGGACAATAAAAGAGAAGATTGCTGTGTGATAAAAACTCTTTATTGGAGCAGAAGCCTTCCTCCATTTCCTGCTCCACTTTGACCAGGAAAGAAAAAGGCAAAACACCACAAATTACTGAACAATCCTATCTATCCTTACTCATAAATGAGTGGGATGACCTCCAGGTTGTGGACAGACCATCACTTAGAGGGTTGTTGCACATCAGTTTAATGGCTGTCTGTCCCTTTCTAGGCTTATTTTAGAAGTAGAACGTGGTGGCTTGAAATGGCTTTGTTTGTTAGGTTGGGTAATCAGAAACACTAAGTTCACCCAGTTCTTGTGTAATGTAGGAAAAATGTACAGTATTTCACTCTCACCAAAACCAGCCATAGAGAAGGCAATCATTGAACACAGTTTAGAGTGCTTGTCTAATTATAACTAATAATTTTCTCTGTTGCTTTAGTGAGATACTCTCATAGAAAAAATTAACTTTATATTCCGTTTCTTAGCATACTCATTCAGCTATTTGGAGGAGCTTAATAAAATGGTACATATATATATATACACACATATATATAATAAATTTTAATTCTGTACTTTCTCATAGCCATTGATCTGCTGGCTGCAGCTCTGAGCTGTGGTTTACCCAGGAGCTTCTTTGTCCCTAAAGGTAAAGTCTCAAAAAGCTGAGATGACAGGCTGGTCCTGGCATGGTGGCCACATCTCCTCCTTACCTGTCCTTTGCAAAATTGCATTGCTGTGAATATCTGGAACTGGCACCACTGCACTAGAGCTGCTCCCTGTGCTCAAGGAGAAGTTTGGGTCCTCAGTCTACATTTGGCTTTGATGTGTGTGTCCTTCCTATAATTAATTAACTAATGAGCTGATATGAAGTAATTTTATATATCATGGACTATTGATAAAATCAGTGTTAAGTATATTAGCAATTAGGAAACTAAGAGGATGGTAGGAATCCTTACGTGCAATTAACTACTCTGATTTAAATTACCGTCCTCCCATTATCCTCCGTTTCGATCTATAAACTGTCCCTTACTGAAGATGGATGTGTATGGATGCACTCCTGGAGAAGCTGCACCACATTTTGGACCGTGTGCCAGTGCATCAGGATGGATCTGTGCCTGGCACTGCATCCCACGCCCCAGCCAGCCAGACTGAGGCGCCTGAGTGTCCTCAAACACACAGGACTCCTTCGCCTAAATCCCTCTGGGTTTTGGTAAGGTTTAAGAGACCTAGATTTGCATTTCCAATGATTGAAGCAGAGGTGAGCAACTCCCACAGAAGTATTCTTGTGGATCAGAGAGGAAAAGTCTGCTTAAAGCAGTGCCTTGTAGCTGTGCAGTCA
Organism: Ploceus nigricollis; assembly: GCA_013399945.1. Taxonomy (NCBI): domain Eukaryota; kingdom Metazoa; phylum Chordata; class Aves; order Passeriformes; family Ploceidae; genus Ploceus; species Ploceus nigricollis. The sequence continues at coordinate 332,492 of VXBC01009134.1, read as the reverse complement.
GGTCTCCTCCTGCAACCACTTAAACAGCACTGAGACCTACCCTGGTAAAAAGCATATTCTTTACTGTTTTACCAAGTGCTGACCTAATATTTTTCTTATGCTTTCTATTTGTTGTGAGATTTGGTTGAATAAGTTCTTGCTTCATAATAAACATCTCCCGGAGTTAATGGACCAGCAGAGAGGCTGCTGAGCTCCAAGCTGCACCAGCAGCGCCAGCGATTCCCAGGGAATTATTTGCAGGTGCAGGTACTTGGCAATTCTGGCATTTGCCAAATGCAAGCAGTAATGACTGGCATAAAAATTTTGGCCAGTGTGTTAGATGAGCTGGGCACACTGCAAAGCTGTGGCTCGCAGATCTCCTGCCCCCAGCTCAGCAGCAGTTCCACCAGAGATCTGTCTGCCATCAGGAGAAGAGCCTTGTTGCCAGAGTTGTATCACAGGCTGTGGCACAATGTGATAGTCTGCTGCACAGCCTAAGGATGTAACGGGGGAAAGTAAGGCAAAGCTGTACCATCAGCTCATACCCATTAATAACTCTGGGATTTTTTCACTTTCTTTGATTTATTTTCTCTATATTTTTCATGCTGTCATCATTTGTCACTGCCGTGTGAGCCAGCAGTACCAGCCAAACAGCCCCTCCCAGCCATCCCTACCCCAAAGGCAGGTGCCCGGCCTTGCAGGTTTTCAATGGCAGTTGTAGCAGGCACATCCAGCCTTGGTCCTCGTGGGATCAACCAGCTGCCCTTTCTCCAGGCATTTTTCAATGTGTAACTGCGTGTGTCAGCAGAGCCATGAGCTTCAGAGTGGGCTGTGAGAGTGGCTGGGGCCAGAGCTGGAGGGAGCAGGGAGGACAGGCAAGAGGTGCTGGTGGGGGGCCAGGCAGGGAGACACACTTGGGGTGAGTGCCAGCCCAGGGGGCTGGTCTGGTCTTGTGTGCTTCAGGGGCTTTTTCATCTCAGTGGATGATGCCTGATTTGCAGACAGAATTTGGGCCTTTGTGCTAATTTTATTTAATCTTGCAAGATCTCTTGAGAAATCTTTAATGGGAACTCTGTATTAGCTGTCCCTACAGCTGCACATCCAGAGATTATTTAAACTTGAATGTTTTCTCAGCCAATCACTGAAAAATCACAACCTATCACTTCTACCCTCTTTGCCAAGCCCTTAAATCTTCCTTCATCCCGGTGTGTTTGTAGCCCCAGTGCCTCTCTTTGAGGGTGTCTCTTCAGTTTCTGAGAATGGGACTTTCTAAAACAAGCCATATTCGTGGCATTCTTCTTTTCCTCACTTGTGGAAACCATCTGTCAATAGTAGCAATAGTGGTGTGCCCAGAGGCTTCAACTGAGCTTTAAACAATAAAATGGGGACTACAGATGAAGTCCTGGTAGCAACTGGAAGATTCTAACCAAGCAGAAATTAAAGACAAGACAGGTTGAATGGCTTCAGTAAAGACATATTTCTGTCCCAGAAATAACAAGTCCCCTGAGACCCTGGTTAATGTTCTGCTCTTTGATCTGCCTGTCCTTTGGTGACTAGCCCTACCTGGGGCTGCAGAGGGATGGATGTGCTGTATGGAGTTGGCCTGCACATGCATGAGAAGGACGGCATTGAATCACATCCCACAATAAGTTGCACTTAAGCTTGTGTGGGAGGTGCACATGCCTTCAAAGGCATAGGGTTTTACTTCTGAAAATTACCTTGGTGACAACGGAGGACTATGACCACGCTCTCAGTCTTACTCATCTAGTTTGCTTCCAGCTCCATCAGGCTTTTTTGGGGGGTGTGTTCTTCCAGGGTCTGGTTAGAGTTTTACAGACATTTGCATGCTATCAGGTGTGTGCATGAGAAATGTTCTACCCCAACACTTGGCTGTTTCTCATATGTGACAGGAACCTGCTGTGCTCTTTCTGCTGGTTTTGGTGCCCCACACTCCACAATGACCTGGCCTATTTGGTGCTCATTGTTGTTCACATGTACAGAGTAACACCTCTGAATAACACGGTCTGTGACACCTGTATTGGCATTGCTTGTACTAAATGCTGAATTGAAAGAGCTGAATTAAATCCTGAGTGGATATAAATCAAGGTGGTTCTACTGAAATGCAGTTTTCAAGCCCTGCCCAGCCATCCTTTTGCCCACCAGTGCAGAGTTCATGCCATGACCTTCATGAAGCTGGTTAGTCCGAAATCAGGACGAGTGGTAATTTCCTCTTCCCTAACATGAGAGTTATCAGCCATAGGACCTGAGCTCCTGTTTGATTAGCTTGTCCTACTCATCTGATGCACAGTTTAATAAGTGGAATTTTATATTTGAAAAAATATCATTTAAATACCTTATTTATGTGGTTTGGGTTTTGTTTTTTTGTTTTTGTTTTTGTTTGGTTTTTTTTGTTTGTTTTTTTGTAAAGACTAAGCAGTAAATTAAAAGAGATAAATAATGGAGAGATTAGCTGCCATGTACATTAATTTCCTGATGTTTTTGTCATGTATGTAATGCAAAGTATATCATTACCGGTTACTTCACCATCATCATTAACAATGAGAACTAAAATTTACACATATAAAATGTTACTATGCCATGCTTTAATTTCCTTCTTGTATCTTAGTTATGTCCATAATCACAAATTACCACTCCTTCCTACCAGCACCCACCAATGAAGTGGTGCTCCCCCACAGGCTGGAACCTAGTTCAGCACCACCTGGGAGGGATGCAAATGATAGAACATTTGTGCCTGTCAGGCTGTAAAAAGCTTGGATGTGCTGCTGCTGCTCTAACAAATGAGACTGCTGTTGACATGGCTTTCCACGAATTCCTATGATTTGCAAAATATGATGTTGAGCAGCCAATTATGTTATACTACTGCTGACTATGAAACAGGGATCTAATCTGAATCTCATTGATGCTAATGAACATTTTTACAGTGACTTCAAAAGGTGCTGTTGGATCAAGCAGCAAATTATTTTCCTCCAGGGTATTTAAATTTTGATGTGTCCCACAGAACCGGAATCTCTCGGGTCTAATGAGTAGTGTGCAACTCTTGCCCTGTTGCAAGGGAAACACAGGGGCTGGCATGGATGAAACACGGAGGATCTTTCCTTCTGCCAGCTATGTGACAGTTGTGACAAATTGTCTTCTGCCGTGAGGTCCTACTGGAGACTCGGTCATTGGTACGGGGGGCAGGGTCAGCAGCATAAACTTTCAGAGCTTCAAAAAAGGCCCCAACCACAAGGTGCTTCTATAAAGCACATATTTCTGGCCTACTTGAATCCAGCTGTGTGACTTTCAGGTCAGGAAAGAGGAATTACAATACAATCTTAGCTAACTTTTGATTCTCCACAAAAGGTCTTAACAAAATTGGATGAGTTTTATATGAATATGTTAGCAGGGTGTAGAATAACTCTTTGCTTGCCTTCTTCTCACTGAACTGGTAGGTAGCCTTTCTAGTGTGAATAGAGGCCTTTTTTTTGTAATGAAAGACTTATGAAAAATATAATAAGTGAATGGAAAGAGAAGCACAGTAAGTTCTGCATCTTTTCATTGATCTGTTATTTTTAGTAAATCACATGTAATCATAATACAAAATCCTTGAAATATGATGTGACAAAAATAATCAGAAATCAAGCTCAACCTGAAAACTAAAGGCATCAGCTCACAGAGTTCATGAAAGCAAGAATATACTTTAGACAGTTTACTTAGCATATTGCAATCTATTTAGCAATGTACTTAGCATACCACTGCATCTGGTGCAGTGCTCTTTTCCTTATTAATTTTCAATACATTTATTCACCTGCTTTATACTTCAGATTTGCTGGGTGCTGCCAGATGTGCTGTGGAGTTTCCTCGGATTGAATCCAGAGTTTGCTGCCTACATGCCTGATGCTGCAACTCCTGCAACACCTGCACTTGCCCCAGCCAGAGGAGATGGGTGTAAGGAGGCCAGTTCAACATCCAGTGTGAAAACGTGAGGTGAAAATTAATTATAGCACATACTATATGTGATAGAAATGAGTTACTGCCCAATTATGTCTCCTGTTTCCATTCAGATGAATTAATGCTTGTTGTGAGCCCTTGGGAATTCAGACACACTTTAAACTTGTAATGAGTGCTATCATTATTGCTTTTGACAGTCATTGAAGTATAATTATCTGATCATCTATTTAAAAAAAAAATCAAAACTTGTTATATATGAGTTTTAAACTGGCAAATTGCAGAACAGTCACCTTAGCAGCGCAACCACTCAGCTATTTTCTGTAGTGGCACTGCCATCTCCTGGAAAACTGAAATTGTGCTTCCAAATTTTTCACCTTGAAAGAAACTTTTCAAGAGCAAGAGAGAGGTTAAGTACAAAAGCCAACAAGCTCTTAAATTTGAGGCTTTAGGTGTTGCTGAGATGCCTGGTTTTGGTGCAGAAATGGCTGCACGGCTCTTTGTTATCAGAGGATTTTGCTGAGGAACAAGAATGGATGTTCTGTGTGGAGTCTTGTGGGCTACTCCTATCAAAAGGAGATGGTGGGAATAACCAAGTGCTCCAGCAGTTTGGTGTTTCTTTACAAAGCATAACCCTAAACACAAAATGGGTTTCCCACCAAGGAATTTTGCAGGATCCTTCACTTAATGCCCCCAGCATTCAGTTATCCAGGAACAGCTGCTTTCTGACCACGGGATTTTAGCAGTAAAGAGGTTTCTGTTGCAGCTTTCATCTGAAAGGAGATGGCATTCTAGATTTTTCTCTGCTTTCTTGGTCTTTCCTGAGCCACCCTGTGATAATTAGCATTGAACATCCTACCAACTTACTAAGCAGTGTTTCTGGCTGTGCTGAAAGTTTTCCCCCACCTCCAAGCATGCTTCCCATGTTTCTAGGTGCTGGGTTAGTTTTCTTATTCAAATTTTATGGTTTTCCATGCCTTGTTTTCAGGATATTTTCAATCAAAACCAAGTGGGTTTTTTTTTACCCAAATTTCACTTCCAATTCCTGTCTCTCTGCTGGGCAGAAGCTATGTGTGAACTATTTGTGTTTTATTGCCCACACTCAGCTGGGCCCATTCCCATCTCCACAGTGCTGGAATACAGGTACATAGGCTGCTCAGTCAGCCAGCCACACACAGCTCCAGCTGCACAACTCCTGCTCCCACCACACTCTGTATGCTGCAGGGATGCTGACCTCAGAGACATCCAAAAATTGCACAGCCTTTCACTAATCCTGTGGGTTCTGATATTTTTTTTCTGCCTGTGATGCATGTAGGATATCAAAGCTGCTGCAAAGGAAGTTGCTAGCACTCAATTGCCCAGCCTGCTCATTTCTCACTGTGCATAGTGTTGAACTGCTCTCTGAAATAATCCTGTGGATAGCAGGATTTTGGAAAGTGGCAACCACTTTTTTGACTATGGTCAAAGCAAAAGTCATGTCTGGCCTTCCTTTTATTAGAAAAACCTGATCTCCTCTGCAAGATTTTTACATCACACTTTGTCATAGACCTTTCTCTTAGACAAGACCAGTTTTCTTTTAGGCAACAAAACTTTTCCTGTGGTTTTGTAGGATAAATGGATGTCAAGTTGGTTACTTGGCAGTCTCTTCCTGCAACTGCACCACTGATAGATGAGGAACATTTGCATGTCTGCAAAGAGAAGAGAGGCAACAGACTCTTTTCCCTCCCTGGACACATCTATTCCTTTCAGCCAGCAATAATTTTCTCTCATGCTTAGAGCAATGTTTGATATTAGTTTCACAATAAGCCTATCTGGAGACCACATCAGCAGTGCAGAGATTTTACCCAAGACAGATTGTGAATCCACAATAGCTTCTGTTTTTCTAAGTATTTGGATGGGCATCTGCCAAGATTCCTCAGTCACAAGCTACTGCAAGTATAGCTTGAACTGGCCTTGTAAATAGGGACAGGAATTCCTATGGCACTCCAAAAATTTATTTCTGAAGAGATCAGATTTTTCTAGTGAGTCACTGTGCTTTCAGCTCTTTTGTATTGAGTAGCTAATAATGGCCTCAAAACAAAAACACCAAGCAGAAGGTTCTTCGGGTCTGGAAAAATGGCAGTTCACACTGCTGGCCACCACAACTCTGCCTTTCCTCACCTCCCACAGCATTTCTGCAGTACTGCCAGGCCTAAAAATGCACTTTCTGTAATAGCAGCAGAACCTCCCCACACTGCCATGTCTGTGTGTCTCAGGTACAGGACCACTTACCTGCCAGTGCACTGGGGTTCTGCCACTTAAGGTGCACTGAAAAGTTCAATACTGCCTCCATGTTCAATTTCAACCTGGAATCTTCAAGCTTAGTGAAGGCTAGCAGATAATATCCTGATTTCTTTATCCAATGTCCAGCTTGCACAAAGATATCACTGATAAACTGATGGGAAATGACACGTTTTTTAGTATTTTCAGCATCAACGTTTTTTCATATGGCAAATGTTTTTCATAAGCTGAAAGGTAAAGTTTGAGCCCGCTTGCAGTTCTTAGATAAAACCTGAGGCTTCCTTGGTACTTCTGATGCTGTTTTGAACTTATGCACTCGTTTTATGATCAACTTTTCCTGGTACCTGTTTTTCAATTGAAATGCTTCTTTTAATCAGTGCTAATTTCACTCCAAAATGTATGATCCTTTCACAGTACATAAGTGGTTCTCTTAGAAGCCTCCCTGCTATCATGTGTTCCACATACAGATTGTTGCTGAAACACAGTGTTTCAATCATAGCATTACCTCCACGCTCTTCTCCCTCAGCAGCTCTGCAGTCACTGCCACCTTACATGCTCAGCAGAAGTAGACACATATTTATTCATCCTGACCCAAAAAGTAGCACAGTATTACAACCTCCTCTCAGATCATCCCCCAGCTGACACTGAGAACAGTCAAATACAAGTATATCAAAATCAGTGGTGTGTCCATGTACTAGGTCATGATTTGGCCCATTCTATGTAATCTATGGGTTTTTTTCCCTCTTTCTTTAGAAAATACTTTGTAGATGTAGATGATTATCCTTCTTAGAAAACAATGATTTATTCCTCTATGAAATATATGTCTGTCTTTAGTCGTATGGGAACACACCACTGGCAAGTTGAGCCTACAAAACAGCTGATTGATTTTCCTTGAAGGCCTTTCTCTCTTGCCTGGCTACCAGTAAAGCAAAGGCCCTGAAAGGTGCAGCAGATTTACAGCAGACATAAATGTTTATGTCACAGGTATCTGAAGGCAGTGACATGAACCCACTTCTCCACTCTTTCCTATACAACTCCTAACTTGTTCTCCTTGGCTTCCCACAGTAAAAGATGCAGTGTGGACTCAAAATAATTTTCCCCCTTTGAACAGTGGCAGTCCTGCCTGTCACTCTGCATGGAAACTGCCTTTAAGAGAGCACATTAGAAATGTTGATCCAAATTATAAACCCAGGAGATAATCCAAATCGTCTGGAGTTCTGCTGATGTCATTGAGAATTTACATGCACCCCAAGCATGCTGGGGTCCATCCAGGTGCACCTCCCAAAGACAGAGGAGCTCATTGTACATGACTGTGCCTACATACTTGAACAGAGCCAGGCTTTGGGAAGCTGGCACCTTCCCCTGTGCAACATCTTCTCTAAGGTACACCTTGCATCATAATCAGCACCATAAACACTCCCTAAATTATCTCTACCTGAGCCACAATGAAATCAATTCAGCATGAAGAACTTTTATTTCCAAGTAAAGTGGAAGTTTTGCCTGGTAATGGATAAAATTGTAGTTTAACTGGCCCTAAATGTGGCTGGTATATGGTAAAAAAGCCATGTTCTCTGGTTCCTACTGTACTAAATGCATCCTCTAGCTGAAAGAAAACAGTGATTATCAGAAAGTCAATTGTCATTCTGCCTCTTTAGAAAAATTCCCATTAAAGATAAAGCCAATTTTAATTAGATTAAGTATCCAATTACTGTAATTACATTTTTTAAAAATTCACATCATGAGGATGACCCTTTTAAAAAGGGTTACAAGAATAATTAGTGTATTCATATTAACCAAAATGTATTGGATAATATTTATACCCAGAAGGCAAAGTACATTACACATATTTCACCTTTGGGGAAAGCTTGCAAATGTTTTGGCAGTAGTATGAATATTTATAGGGAAGAGCGTGCTTTAGCAAGATTATATGAGAAAGCATTTATATGCTCACAAATTTTTACCCAAGGGTAAAGTATACATAAAATGTAGTGCAGAGATTATGGATATGCAAAGTGCGATTTAAGCGCGGAATTCATATCAGTTTGTTTAATTAATTGGAGCAGAATACTACTCCTTTTTTTTTTTTTTTTTTTTTGGTGACAGAACAGCCACAGAATTCATCAGAGCTTTCTTTCTGCTGATCAATAACACCAAGAAAGGTGCCAGGAAAGGATGTTCCCTCTGCAAGGCATCACCTTGCAGCCCATGGGCTAAACCATTCCCTTTTCTGTGCTGCTGCAAGCAATGCCGCCTGCTGCCGGGTGCCACCTGCACAACTCACCGCGGAGCTGGGAAACACGCGGGCAGTCAGCACTGCTCGTTCAGGGGCAAATCCTCCAGCTCTCAGCGAGGGGAAGGCTTGAAGAGACGCCAAATAGGTTTGCTCACGCACAGAAGACAAGAAACCACATCCTTGTTGCAGGCTGCCCCCAGAAGGCACGGAGGATGTGACCCATTTTTGCTGCTGTGCCAGCCCTTGTGCTGTGCACGAAGTTCCTGCTGCAGACCACTGAGACCTTCCCAGAGAGCTCTGCCTCTACAGCCCAGCCAGCGATTCTTGCCTGCTCTGCAGCTAATCAACAGCTTTGGGAATTGCCAAGGAATTACATTCCTCCTCACAAAACAAGCTCTCGAGCTTCTAGCTGGTGTTAGCATTCACCTGCCTCTGCAGCGTTTGGCTCTTTACTACTAAGATACTCTGCAGAGAGAATGCTTGCAGCATGCACATAGGCGCCCCCCAAATTTAGGTGAGGAGCTGTGGTAGCACAGCTTTTGACAAAACCTAGACAAAAGAGGAAGCTCTTGTGTCATTTGTTAGTTTGATTAAGCTAAGAAATTTCTGCCTGATTTACATTTATATCAGAGATTGTTCATTTTTTGTAGCAATTTTTATGTGGCCAGTCAAGAATGAGCAGACCAAAAAAAAAAAAGATAAAAAGATAAAAGATAGTCTTTAAATAATTCATTCAAGTTCTTTCACATTAATTTTCTCTTCACTGAATTATCAGCAATCATTCCTGAGCATTCATGCCTTTCCTGTTTTTCAGAACAGTTGACTATTGCTTTCCATAACCCGAAGTCTGGTATTCCTGTGGCTTGTGTAGATCCTTACCTACACGTGTGGAAAATGTTTTGCCTTCTGAAGATGACCCTTTCTCTACAAAAGGTAAAATTTAAAATAAGTTACAAATACTTGTGCCAAGGGATGGTTGCTTCAATGCTGATATTGCCAGCGTGGATAGCAGCATGAACGTTTACAATTTCCACAACTCCCGCTGTCATTTGCTGGGTTTTGAGCTTTCTTGCAAAATAAAATAGCCCAAGAACATCCTTAAGTAAAAAGCATAAAAACAAGGAAAAAAAAACACCTCGGATTCATACTGGCTAAATTGCCTCTAAAGCCTTGTCCCATAATAAGGAGAAACTGGAAAAGTCAGTAAGCATGTGATAGCAGAGAGACAGGTAGTTGGGAAAACAGGAGGGTTAAATAAATAGGAATAAAATTAAATTACTTTCTAACATTCCTGTCCAGAAGTTCAAAATAAATAATTTTTGGAGGTTTCTATTGGTACCAGCTGAACATCTATTTTACTGGCTGGAGGGTATTTTGCTACATAAGTGTTGTTTCTGAATATTATAAACTGCTAGAGAACAGCAATGTATTTTTCATGATGGAATGAGGGAATTGTTTGTTGCTAGTGAACTGATGACACATTTCTGATCAAGGCCACGCTCCTTTTGATGCCCTCGCTTGTTAACTTGGCCTCTGGAGGCATCAAGAGTTGCTGACAAGTTTAGGAAAGAGGCACAGACACCAAAACAACAGCTCCCACAATTCTCATTTCCAGGAACAGTGCAGGGACTCCCAGAAATCCTACTGTGAGAAGCCTGAAACCTGGTGAATGAGTGATGGGTGAAGGAGCTGTGGAAGGAGACAGTCCAGCCAGGCTGCTTTGTAAGGGCTCGTGGAGTCTGACCAAGGACTGCTGTCTTCCCAGGGTGAAGGTGCTCACTAAGAAGGATTTCTGGAATTGTCCATCCAGTTCCAGCTGTTCAGACAGTGAGTATCTCTTTTGATGTTATTTAAGAGCCCATGGTATTCTGCTGCCATAGTGGTCTGCAGCGTTAGTCAAAGCAATTCTGCTCTCAGCTCAAGTCTAATTAAGGGTAGCTCTTGCGTAAAGTGAGTTAAATTCAGTAGTCACAGCCCAGACCCCATGGAAAATAGTCTAATTCAACTGCAGTAATACAGTGTAATATAAATATAATGGAAATACAAAACCATATAATTTAATTTGACATGACTGACAGTTTTTTGCTTAAGTCGGTGAAAATGAACAAGTACAAACACCGAACTTCCCTCTTCGATCTTTTATTGTTAGTGCAGGAGGGAGCTGGTTTCAGGATGACTTTGCACAGCAGCACCCTAAACAAATGCACTGACAAGAGGCATATTTCACACCCTCTTTTGAACATATATGCACATTTTTAATTTTTCGTTGTTTAAGACAGTTGAAGTAAATTGAATTAAGCTTAGATATGGTCTGGACTTTTCTACATCTGTCCCATATGTTCAAAGGAAGGAGACAGATCCACATGGAGAATCCAGGTTAGCCATGGCCTCAAGCAGTGCTTTTATCCAAACTGCCTTCTTGCCCTTGCAGCCTGGCTGCCCTAACTCCAGCGGTTCTGCCACAGGAAAGGTCCTGGCCCCTCCTCAGGGCAGGGAGACTGGGAACCACACTCCCATGGATGCTCCAAGCCTTGCACACCTTGTGCCCACCTGCCCCGTCATCGTCATCTCTGCCTCCAGCAGAGCCCAGCTGAGACCCTGCAGAGCAGTGAAAAACAGGGCACAGTGGAGATTTTTTTCTTTCCCCAGAAAGTTCAAAGTGCTACAAGCAAGCAAGGACCAGAGCCTGGGAAATGGTTATGGGGGGTAAGGAAGAATCAGAGAGTGGTCTCGGTTGGAAGGGATCTTGAAGACCATGATGCTAAAACTGCCCTAAAAAAAAAAAAAAATAAAACAAAACCAACCACCAAAAACTTTTGCCTACTCCATTTTACACTCCGGCCATAATCCAGTCCGGGTTTTCAATTTTCCCAACCCCATTCCACACTCGGGCCGTAATCCGGTCCGGGTTTTCCCTTTTGCGGACTCCATTCCGGACTCCGGTTAAAATCCGGTCCCGGTTTTCCCTTTTGCCGACTCCGTTCCGGGTTCCAGCCGAAATCCGGTGTTTCTTCAGGTCAGTTGGGGTTACTTGAGGTGATTTGTTTACAGGAAAACCCACAAACAGAAGTTTTTGTCCAAAAAGAGACAAGACGAGTCCTGCAACTTTATTCGAATAAAGGAAGCGAGTTCACCGGGGCACAGGCATTTTCTCCCAGCCAGTTTTTGAGGGCACAGCCTCCTCCTATCCTAATTCCCGGCCGCCTGGTGCCCTCTTCCTTTCCCCATTTGCTGAGGTACTAGGAAGGCACAGCCTTCCCGAACCGCCTACCACGTATTCCCTCCTTGAAGGTTCTACCCTGAAGTTTTGAAGTTGAGGCTTGTGCCTTCCCTTGTGTGTGTCGTGTGTCGGGAGCCGAGCTGTATGCAGTCTGCAACAAACCCGCTGCCCATAGGCAGCAGCAGAGACATTAACACCCATACCTTCCTTCACCCATGGAATTGTCTGTAAAGACATTAGCACGCATCTTTCATAACTAAGCCTACTCTTTCAGTTTGAAGCCATTCCCCCTGAGTCCTGTCACTACACGTAAAAGACCCCCTTCCATCCTTCCTGCAGGCTCCCTTCAGGCACTGGAAGGAGAAGAAGGGAGCCCCGCGTCCCTCCGCCGCTGTCCGAGGCTCAGGGCTGTCCCACGAGGCCGCAGCCCAGCCCATTCCCTGCGATCCCGACACGCTTCCAGCGCCTTCTCCTGCGGCCCCCCCGCGCTCCCCTCGGGCTCCCGCGCGGCGCCTGCGCGCGCCTGCGCCGAGCCCCGCCATGGCGGCCTGGACGTGCTGCCGGGTGGCCGCCGTGTCCTGCCTGGTGCTCTGCGTCTCCCTCCTCCTGCCGCGCACCTTCCTGCCCCGGGCCGGCGGCAGGCAGGAGCCCGGCGCCGCGCCGCCCGAGGGTAAGAGGCCGTTCCTCGCCGCCGCCCCTCCTTGTCCCCCCTGCCCGGGACGCCGCGGTCCCGCTCGGGGTGAGCCCGGGGCGGGCGGGCTGTGGGGGCTCCTGAGGGGCCGGGCTGCACGCAGGGAGCTCCGCCGCCCGGTATGGAAACATAGCGTAGTTCCCTCTTGGCGCGTCTCTCCCCCGTGCTCGTCCCTTAGCGACGTGTGGAGTGCCGGAGGATTCATTCGTGGTTGCCGCTGTGATCTACTTTCTTCTTTTTTAAATTAGTATACAAACTTCAAAATATAGTTTTATTTATGTGCTGAGTATTAAAGCTTCCCGAAAAGTGACATATTCATTCCACTTTTTTCATTTGTTTTGTTTTGTTCATTGCAATACATCCCTTCATTATTTTGTTATTTTGTGTATGGAATGCTTTTGTTGTTGCATATGAAATAAAAATTCATTTGAATCGTTTTCATTGTTCAGTTTCCTACGCCAGCATTTTAAGCTTTTGTTTTCATGCACCAGATTCTCATAACGCTGTGGCTATGTGATGGCTTATTTTAGGCTCAGTGCTGTCCATGCAGGCCCCCAAGCTGTGTCCTTCGTGCCTGCCCTCCCACTCTGCATGTCCTCTCTTTAAGGTCTCAAGGAGTGGGTTGATACAAGCATCTCCCATCCCTTTTATGCCTATTGCCTTGTACTGTATAGGTTATTTTTTGCCCAAGGCATTTCACAAGAGTAGCTGGTACCATAACCCCTAGTGTTGGCAGAGAGGGAGTTTTGCCCAGGGCTGCCCACAAGCCAGAGGTGAGGCTGGTGGGAGCACAAAGAACTTAAAAGTTCTTCAGGGTGCTGTCCCACAGGGACTCATGTTCACTGACTGTGTCTTCTGCATCCTTCCAACAGCTTGGTTCTTCCATGTCTGCACTCTTCAGTGACACAGATTTCATTTAGTATTTCATTTCAGAGTTTTCTGAAGACCTTCAGGCTGAAGTTACTGCTAAAACAGTGTTACCTTGAAGCCAAATACAGGATTTCCATGCCACAACAGCCCTTTCATGGTTATTTTGTGTATTTTTGGTCTTTAAGAACTTGAGAGTAGGTTGGTCAGCACTGTAGATCTGCAGGTGTACAGTTCCATTGCAGGATCTCCTCATACTGAAAACCCAGAAAGGCCCAGCAGCCAGCACAGATGAGGACTGTGGAGTCACCTGCCTGAAGCAGGATGGGAGCAGATGCTCTGGGAGGTGGTGCCTGGCTCCCCATTAACTTCTGCCCCTGCACAGCTCCTGACTGATCCCACAGTGGTACCAGATGATGGAATTTGACCACACCATTTTCCCACAGCAATGCAGTCTTAGACAGTTGTCAGTTAATGTTGTGGTGCTCCTTCCTTTGGCTGCAGGTTGATCTGACAGAAAATAGCTTTACAAAGTCACCTGCCTGAAGCATCCTCCAATTATTTTCAGTGCCCCCCCATTATTTTCAGTGCCGCCTGTTGAATGAATGATGTTCGTACCTGTTCCAGCACAGCTGGCTCTGAGCAGTGCTGTGATAGGGTGGCTTAATCACAGCTGCAGTTAAATGCTTAAAATAGGTAACATAAATACTCTTTACATCCTCAGTATTGTAAATACTTCCCATCATTCCTGCAGAGCTCACAGGACAGCACAGGCACCCAGCGTTGCTCCCCTGTTGCACCCCAGCACCTGCCTTTGGCTGAGGATGTAATAACTCACCTCAGCTGGGCGGTTTCAGATGAGAGTTTATAGCCCGTATTTTCAACTTGATAGCAAGGATTTCATTACACCTGCTCTGTAGACCAAATCGTATTTCACCTGAAGTTATTTTTTTATTGGAAGAATAAATCTTGATTGAACCACTTAATTCATATCTCTGTCATTAGTTGTCCTCCTCAGTGCACTGATAACTGCAGTTACCTGGCAGGAGTTTCAGGGGCTTGAGGTAATCATGTCATTCTTGAAGTTAATAAAGTGCTTATGGTAGTCTTGGGGGCAAAATGTCTCTGAATAAAACATGCTTAAAATTTAGTACCGTTTGTTAGAACTCAGTGTTACCAGAAGGCTTTTTATCAAAACAGGCTTTGGGCATGGGAACGGAGCTTTCTCTAATAAAGTCATTTTCAGAGGTCTCTTTTAGGAAAATGGTGAGCACTGAAGTATAGAAGTTAATATTATCTTCCAGACAGGAATGTTGTTCTTTTTCACAGTAATAATTTCATGCATATGACAAAGCTTACTTAAAGAACTTACTGTGTTTGTATCACATTCCTAGTTGACTTCATAGGCAGGCATTAGAATGTTTATCATTTGTAAAAGAGGAGTAAAAAGGGGACCTACCAGCAGTTTTAAAAATACATTTTAAGTCTAGTGTTCATAAACATATGCCATGCATTTTGTAAAGCCACTCTCTAAGTTGGTAGTTTCAGATAAACCTTACAACTCCATGACAGCAGCAGACTGTGCTTTCTTACAAACAGTCAAGTGGCATCAGCATTACCAAAAAAATATATGACAATTCAGGTAAGCCCCCTGCTCAGCTTTAATTTGTGCAATGCACACATCAGTTGCCTGCTGGTGTCCTGAAGAAAATGATGTGGCAGAGACACATATTACCTAGACTAAGAGTTGCTGAATAGTACAGTAACATAAGTCTAAATAACTTTATAAATAGTTGAGTTGAGCTCAGTAGCAATTCCTAAAACCCATTAAGTAGAACATGTAACAGCTTTCATGGAAAAAAAGATGCTTGAATGATCTGAGTATCATCATCCGGTTGGTTGTTGTATTCATTGTGTTGTAAACACAGTTTTTAAGATTTGCTTCTTTTCAGTTGAGTGTTAATGTTGTTACAAGATTAAAAACCCCACAGTCATTCTCATGTGAAAATGCCATTAAGGACTTCATCTACATTCAGAAACTCCAGCCTTTTAAACAACGCAAATGTTCACTGGGGCATAATTTCCTTTTTGGACTTCAAGCAAGTCTTGAAGGGACTGGGTTAAACAAAACATGCTCTGCTTGCCCTGTAGCTGGTTTGCAAAGTTGATCTGAAGCATTAAAACTGACACCATTATTAAATGTGTAGGATAAATCCTAGGTAAAAAGATTGTGAAGCCGGGTAGGGTGTGTTTAGTGGGAGTTACCACACACAGCAATCAGTCTGCATGAAGGCAGCCCTCGGGCTGTCACTGGGGAGTAGAGAAATATTTCAAAAGCAGAACAGCACTTTGTCACCCTTCAAAGCTACCCCGAGTTAGTGCTCTTCCCACAGCATTCCCACAACAGGAAAATGTCCTGCTGAAGTACACACCATCCCCACTGGCAGCTGGGTAGGGCAGCAAACAAGGACCCAAGACATGCCCTTCTGTGCTCATCGATGTCACTTGATTTTCTTGATGTTATATTATTGTTCTTGTATGTTATTGTCTCCATTTGAAAGTGGTTTGTTTCATCCCTGGAAGTGTGGAATCTTGTTCAGGTCACAGTGGCACCCAAATTGTTACATTTTCCATTTATATACTATGCATTTAAGAGATTTGTGCGTATGTTGATTTCAAGTTGCCTGTGCCCTCAATTTCCTGTGTAATTCACATGGGTTCATCACAATAAAAAACTATGGAAGATAGTATTTGTTTATTAAGGAAATAATTATAGAAGTGTAAAATCAATAGGGTAGGATTAGAAATAGGAGTCAAGAAATTCCCCTTTAAAATTACCTTGATAATGAAATGTCTAGTGTCTGTCCTCTTGCCCTGATTATATTTAATTGAACTGAATCTTTTAAAGCACGAATCAGGCCTTGTGGATGATTTAGAAAACTATTCATTTTAAATACAGTTTCACCTTTGTCAATTATTTTCTGCTTTCTTAATATCTCTCTTTTTTAAAAATAAATAATATTTGCATAAGATGTTTTATAAGTGTTTACCTACCCTGCTGCTTCATCCCCACCTTAGTGATGCTGCTCTCTGCACGACATCACACTCGTTTCCACAGTGACCTACTGCTGCAGGGCATTGTTGCTGGAGCAGGGGGACTTTCTTGTAAATAAGATGCTATGCTTTCCATCACAGACTTTGAATAATTCACTAAAATTTAAGTGCATTATAACAGCTTCCCTGAAATTAAGCTAATCTGAGAGTGGCTTTGGTCAGTGGTAGTGTACCCTGGCAGTTACACTAAAGAACTCACGGAATGTGTGCTATCCTCTACAAGAAAAATGTGTTTTTAATAGTGGAACTTCATGAATTATTGATATCACTTCCTAGTAAGTGTTTACTGCAATTTTCTGTGCTCAGGAATTTAGCTGCCTATGATGGTGTTTCCTAGCAAGACCAAATGTTAATTAAATTTTTCTCTTGTGTCTCATAAAAGCACTTGCAGCTGTGTACCCCCAGAAGTAAAGTCAGTTATTAGCAGCGCCGCTTCAAACCTGCTTTTCATTTTCTTTCTGCAAGCACAGGCAGCCTGTCCCAGCACCAGGCAGCAGCGTCCAGGCCATGTGTGCCAGGGAGGGGGAGTTTTCCAGCTGGGATCAGGGAGTGAGCTGCAGCTCAGCCTGGCAATCCCATCTCTGGTGCTTCCATCCAGCGCCTCCCACCACCAGATTCCATGGCAGAGTAGCTGAGTAACTCAGCTCAACACCAGTCGGTGGAAAGGAGTGCAGGTGCACATCCAAGCTGGATATGGAGATGGAAAGCAGGATGTCAACTACACAGAGGAGTAAAATAGTGAATTTCACAGCAAAACTGTTGAATTGATGGCAGCAAGAAAATAGAATAATGCATGAGCTTAAATTTATTGAGGTTCTTGCGCCCTTCAGTTGCGTGAAATAATTTGCAGCACCATTTCAGGCTCTCTGCAGTCTTACTCTGGCACCTGTACATCCATTTATGCTTGCTCTCCTTTCTTGTGTTAAATTAGCTCTGCCTAGAAAGGTTACAAACCTCTAAATTTTTTTCCCCTCTAAAATGCCAAAGATAATATGTCCTGGGCTATATTCAATCTCCTTTCTCACACTGCTTTACCTTAGACCTTTTTAGGAGAATAGCTTGAGGTAAAACCACTTTTCTTAATCTTTCATTACTTACTTGGTAAAATCAGGTAAAATAGTATTCTTACAGCAAGTACCAAAAATCTATGCTGGGCAAACACTGCAGTCATGTGTCAGGGTATTAGGTGGATAATGGTTTGCACCTTAATGCATTTACACATTATATGCCTTTGGGCAATATTGAAAGATCAGGCTCACAGTGGAAAACTGATACTAGGATCCTGAGGAGAGAAACAAGTAGGAATCTGGCATTTTATCCTGCTGGAGATGCTGATGTTGGGTATTCAGAACAGAATATACCTATTAAAATCCCTGTTTTGTTAATTGCCCTGCCAGCTCTTTCTCTGCTTAAAATCAAGATATTTTAATTGTATGATTCTACTCCTAATTGTGTAGGAGTAAAATTGCTAGGAGTAAATGGCTTTAAGTAAAACCTAACTCTCAGCACTGCACATCACAAGAGACTGAGGGCTGTGTTTACAGACTTACTCCAGCAAGTTACTTATTCATCAGTGGTGGTGAATTTACAAGCAGAGAAGATAGGTCACTTGCACCTGCTTCAGGTTTATGCTATGTGTAAAAGGGTGGAAAGTAATAGAAGGGAAATGATCATTGTGTGGTTTTTTGCAGGGAAGCTCAGTCGCTTTCCACCGAGGATGCATTCCCATGCCACTCCCGACGGCCGAGCTGTCCCTCATTTTCCAAGGTCTCACCTTACTGAAGCAGTTGCCAAAGCCAAGGCAGGTGGAGGTGGTGGTGGAAGCACTGGTGGAAGTGGAAGAGGCCTTGTGGGACAGATTATCCCTATATATGGATTTGGCATCTTCTTATATATTCTGTACATTTTATTTAAGGTAAGACCAACATAAATTGAAAAGTCAGGGAAATAAATAACTTGAGAAAAAAAAAATTTATACTCTCATTTCAGCTGTGCTCAAAAAAATGCTTATGCTGGACCTTTGCCTGGTGGTCAAAAGATTGGAGTATCTTGTGGGTTTTGTTATTGCAAAGACTGTAGCTAAGAATGCAGGGAAGGATTTCTCTGATCCTACATTGGCCTCTGACCTCTTACAATTTCTTAAAGATTTTTTTTTTCTTTCTGGAAAGTGTGCACATCTGCAGTAATGTTAGATTAGTTTTGAATCTACACGTAGTATTCTTTTCCCTGTTGTATGTGGCTACACTTTATATGTACTCTATGTGTCACATGTTGTTATTTGTTCCAAGAGTCTGATAGGAGTTTTCAGCTGGCAAAATCTTCCAGGCATCTTTCATGGGTTTGCTGGTGGGTGTGCTTTTCCGTGGCTGCCTTCTGGCCTATTTCAGTTTTCTGTATTTTTTTCCATTGCCTCTGAGGCTTATCTGTTACTATTGTTGTAACTCATAGAAGGGCCATGTTCTTGTCCTCATCAGCTGGCTTCCAAGGGAAGAACTACTCCTGCAGAGCGGAAATGCCCCCCTGCTACAGCTGGGAACATGAAGAGGAAAATCAGTGAGTATGGCTCTGAGTTGAATCGGTGTAGCTGTTGACTCTGTAATGGTCCAACAGGGTTTTTCAAGTTCTGGGTGCACTGTAAAGCTGATGTTCCCTCCCACCCAAAAAAACCCCCCAAAATCAAGCCAGAATCTTCTGTGTTGGAATGAGCAAGAATCCAAAAGAATTACTGCACTGTCACTTCCTAATCTCGTTCAGCCCATGAGGCTGTGATAGCAGCCTGATCCCAAGCCCCTCTGGAAGGAATAGCTTTTCATGAGGTTTGCTGAATTAACTGCACGGATTTGCTGAAGAGCTGTGTCACTAATGATTAAAAATGGATAATAGGATGTCCACATATAATTATTGTATAATCCCTAACAGTCTAGGAAGAGCATAGAAAGATACCATGAAATCTAGTTTAATTTTTTTGAATTGGTGAATTCTTTAGCCATCATCAGGCACTTCCCTAATTTATCCCTTTTTTTGCAATGCAGAGTTTTCATGCATGCAACAAATAGAGCAAATAGTATTCTGAAATGTTAATTTGATTCTACCTAAACATTGGTGAGATAGATTCAAGTATTTGTAGGCACTTATTAGATAAATTAATAAGTTTACTACTGAGGATTGGAAGAGTAGTTACCATTACAGCATTTAAATGTGTTGTGAAAACCCCCCAAAATTGTAATAGCTTTAATGTAATAGTTTTTTTCTATAAAACTTAGGGCTTTATAGAAAGTGGTAGCAGGAAGGTAATTCTCTTAACATAGCTGTAATTTTCTTGACATTAATGCACATATTAAGAATACCTAATGTGCTCAGTGCTGTAGATTGTGTTTCCAGCGCACTCATGCTGTGTTGTGCCTGGCAATTTTGGGCAATATATTAGCAATGGTAATTATATTTTTTTTCTCTGATGCTTGGTGAGAGAAAGTAACATTGCAGTAAGTAACTTAAGTAACTTTGCCATCATTATATCCCAAAGAACTAATGCTGAAAATTATTCTGGCTTTTTCTAGAGCTCTTCATTTATATTCCTAAAGCATTCATGGCAAGCTGTACCAGAGCAGGGGACAGGTCACTGGAATAAGAACCTGAAGACTGAGTCACCACTTACATAGTGACTTGGAGGAAGTAACTTCCTTTCTCTTTGCCAATTCCCCTTCCTCTTTTTTTAAAGTCTCAGACATGCAAAATAATTACATCAGTGGTGCATTAAGTCATGGCAATCTGTGCAGGATAGAGGTCTTTCTAAAAGCAGGATGTTTGTTGATGGATTTCTCCATTCCTACTGTGTTGAAGTTCCATTGTGCCTTTGTGCTGCTTAAATGGGTGTAATATTGGTAATATTCTTCACCTTCTTAGGCCAGGACGAGTAGGTAGAACTCTGTAAGCTGAATATTTTAGTTTCCTCAAAGGCAGTTTGGTTTGGTACAGCATTTGCTACCTAGGATAATGGGACAGGGATACATTTTCAAGGCTCCTACTGACAGAACTTGGGATTTCTTTTGTTTTATTTTACAGCTGACTATGAGCTCACTCAACTCCAGGAAAGACTGAGAGAGACAGAAGAAGCAATGGAAAAATTAATCAACAGAGTAGGACCTATGTATGACAGGTGTGTTTCAAATTAGAGTATTTTAAGGAGAGGTTCCACTCTGATTAGAAATTAAACTTTCTTCCATTATCTATATTAAAGTAGCATTTTTATTGCTGCTTCAAATTATAGAAGTTTGATTTTACACATCCCAATTCTTGTTCTGCAGGTTTTCTCTTTCCAGTATCTATATATAAAATAAGTAATTTTTTTCCAACTTCATTTTCCTTAACCAGAAAAGCAATTATCCCCATCTTCCCTCTTTGTACAGTGTGTTATTTGGAAGAAAATGACAGGTATATGTAAACAGAAGATAAACCATCTACGTTTAAAGTACATAAAGCAGCCAGTTTTATGTGACCAGAATAATATCCTGAATTATTCTTTTCCAGTTCTATGGATTGTTTTCCTAAATTGAACTGCTGTTATAATCTATGTAAATTCCTGTTAGAATAACCATAGCATTTTTCTTTAAGGCAGAATTGTATAATAATCTGATTACATAACTTAGTTCCACTCTAAATTCATGCATTTGCTTCTAAATATAAAAGACAAAGGGTTGTAAAATCAGCATTCAAAATTTTATTATGTTTATTAATGTTTCCTACAAATCTAATATCACCAGTCTATGTTACAAAGAAACACTGGAAACAAGTCTTTTTTCATAAGGAGTGAAAAGAACAGATCAATAGGACACTGCTTAACTGCAGTGTGAAAACTGAAATATCATAAATATGAAGGTGAGGTTTGCAGAAAATGAGAGCTGTTCTGGTTGTAAATCATGTTAACTTTGTCTGGACCAGCCAAGGCCTGTTTTAACCCATCCTGTAGGAATTCTGTGCTGAACATGCACATTTTGTTCATTTGTGGCTCAAACCCCTTCTCTCTGAATGCAGTTTTGCTGCTTTGTGCTGTGCCCCGTACAGTCTCGGGCAGACAAGGTGCCCAACTCGCCCATGTTCAGCCAGGTCCCAGTGGGAGAGCCCCTAAACTGCCCTGGTTTTGTTAGTGGAACAGAAGGATCCTGCTTTGACTGCCACTCATCTCTGTGCTGGAGAGGTGACACAATGCTCTGCACGTTCCTCTAAGCTGACAGAAATAGGCTTATGAACTGCCCAGATATTGTGCTGATTCTCAGGATGGAATATTTTTTTTACTGAGAAAATCGGTTTAGGGTCTGATCCAGTATTTGTTCTACTCTGTGTTATTGGCCCAAAGCCTCTATTTAGTAGCACTTCCCTTCTTTGTTCAACCAGACTATTTATATAGATGGGTCTAAAGGTCTCAGGGGAAATGAGAATCTGAATCTAATGAAGAATTTTGTATGTTGCCTCTTTGAAGAGGAGGGGAAAGGCACCTCTTGATGGAGCAAACAGCTGTTTTCAAACACTTTGAAGCTTTCTTAATCTAGTCATTAATTTCACTAATACTGGATAAATATATTAAAAAATTATTAACCATAAAACCTATGGTTAGAAAGTGTAGTTAGAGTACTGAGCAAGACTTTTCAATCTGGATATTGATAGATTTAAATAAAAAGGAAAGAATAAGAGAGTAAAAATGACTTGAGCTTTATTTATTGACCTGCAGTTAAACAGAAACCCTTAGAGAAAAGTCAGAGACGGAAATAACTGGTATCATGTTTCAACTAATGCTGAAAGACCCCAGGTGAGGCCATGGCCCTTTACACCAGGTATGGCAAAGCAACAGCTAGCCTGTGTTGTAGAAAGCAACCAGAAACTTGGATTAGCTTTTTTTTTTTTTTTTAATGAGGTTTGAAGACCAACCTCCAAACCAACTGAGGAGAACTCCTTCCAAACCAGCACACCAGTTGGAATTACTACACCGTTAAGTAGAGAAACAACCTTCCAGAAATGCAAAATTATCAAAAAGTACAAGTACAGGTACTTTTAATAAGGCCTAGCATGTTGTAGGAAAATGAGAAGCAAGGTAAAGAAAGCAAGAGGAAGAAACTGCCTGGCCAGGTCCTCAGCAATGTAACCAAAAATTTCTATTTCTAGTAGTTAGGTAAGAGGTAGAAATAATGCAGATCACCTACCTGTTTTCAAAGTCTCGTTTACCAGGCTGTCAACTGGAAAAACTTCATTTTTTCATAAACTGAGCAAAGGTGATATGGAAGAGTGAGAGGCTCTGTGGGGTACCATTTTTTGGGATGTAGCTGCATTTTGATAATGATTACTTTAAGATCACAAAGCTAAAAAAATACCAGTTAACATGTCTGAGATGCCATTTTAGAATATTTAGATTATTTTCCCTGCAGTCATGATGGCTCTTTAGGAAATGTTCAAATCTCAGAATAAGAGTAAGAAACCTTTACTTTACCTGTTAGTGAGCTCTTTGGGACTTTACAAAGTGTAAATATTGCCATTATGAAAAGTAATACTTGTGTTGGAGCTACAAATACAGAGAGCAAAAATATGACCTTTTCTTGCACTGTAAACCTTCTGCATCTGTTATCCTCTGAGTATTCCTAAGTGCATTATATCCTGGTAAATCTCCCATGTGCAGGCAGCCAGATGTCTTACACACTGCCAGCAACCTACAGTAAGTCTTCCCAGAGGCCTTAAATGAAGTCAAAATAACACATGGGCTTTAGTTTCTCCCTCTCTGCAGGGAATTCTGCCTTTTAAGCAAGGTATTTGGAGGAGGAATACTCTGAAGTACAGAGCCCTTGTGTTGCAATAAGACAGGAGTGTTTTCTAATGAGGGTATCCCACATCTTAGGCATTTTCCTGTATGAAATGCCACAGTGATGCAGCTGCATTGACTGATCCTGTTATCTGAGCCAGCTTATCTGCCCAATGTGCTAAAGAGATAGGCCTCTCTGTCTTCAGCCAAGTGATATATATTCAAATTTGGTACAGTTTTGTCTCTTAAAGGAGGATTAGTTCAGCAATTCTGTCACAGCTTTGGTCAAAGGCTGATGAAACCATTCCTTTTTGTTTGCCTCTTAATTCACATCTCAGATTCCACATCTGCATAAGCCAGGCTTTTAGGAAGGTGCTGCCTCACACATTCAGTTGTTTGTGGAACAGATTGCCACCACAGCCTGGGGGAAATCAGTGCAACCTTTGTATAGTGTAGGGATATCAACATTTCAAACTGTGGGGCAAAGTGCTCCTTGGTGAAAATGCAGAAAAGTGATCTCAGGGAAGCAGCTTAATCTAGGTAGGTGCTAATCAAACCAGCTCCTGAGCTGAGTTCAGTTACCTTGCAGCTGTGCACAAAATCCAGCCCAGGATCAGCACTTCCCCCAGGATCACACCAACCAGCAGCAGGATGCTAATCTTACTTTAAACCAGTGTGACTTTGCTGCTCTTAGTGGAGTAGCCATCATGCCACCATCATTCCCATTTAGGCAGAGTGGCACAAAGTTACCTCTTGGAGTGCTGCTCCAGTCCCAGCAGCTGGTAAGAGGAAAACCTGAAGAGAACGTTGCAAGTTTATTAGAGTTCTGATAACTAAAATGAGGCTTACATAGATACTAATGACCTAAAGCCAAAATCTGCTTCCAGGTCCTGTCTTCCCATCTCTTCCCTACAATTCACTGAGCAGCCTACTCAGTGAATCTACTCTTGGTGATTGTCTGTCTGTCTGCTCTCCAGACCAGAGATCACCAGAGATCATTTGTCTGACCTCACATACCACCTACAGTTCAGCATTCTGTGCATGCCAAGGGCCACCCTTTCAAGTAACTTTCAAGGTGGGGCAACAGCTCCTGACTCAGAGGAGATCACAGATCCAAAAGAGCATCAGAGGAGTGGCTTGAACTGGCATTACCACTCAAGAATGACTTAAACCTCAAGATATCATAATTTTAAACTCAAGATGAAATAAGCACCAATGGTGAGAACCATTTTCACCCCTGGTGGCAGCCAGTGCCTTTCTCATTCTGGCCAATTAGTTAGCAGAATGCAGAGCACCCCCCTCCAAATACTACATTTTTGTCCATAAAACCTTGTTTCTTTGCAGAGAAAATAACTTGTAATGACTACATGATCTTATCTGTTGGAAGCATTTTTGTTACAGCAGTATTGTCTTACCTAAGCAGTAATAATTACTGGATCCAGCAGTGTAGAACCAGTCAAAAGTTTGCTTTCAAACTGATAAAAATCTCAGTCCTCTCCCTCTAATTCTAAAGGGCAAGTGACAGTTAAAAGTAACACCTTCCTTCCATTCTTATATCTTCCTTCCTGTTTCTGCCCCCTACCTCCCCACCAGGCTGCATTGTTGACTGTCTATAATGAAAGGATGATCTGTCCAACTTGCACATTTAATGGTCATAATGAGAGATTTTTAGAGTCTTGAGCCTAATGACTGTGAGAAATTTTCATCAGCCTCACAAGCTACACATGTAGCAGAGATTCAGAATTTCATTTCTTTATAATATGAAGTATTATAAGTATTATTAAGTGCACAAGGCACTGCACCCTAATTCTTACCTAACACGCTTTTAAAGGAAAGAAATTTCTGTAGTGTCTTTTGTACTGTAACTCTTTTTTTGTGTGTCACTTTCATCTTGCTCTCACATTGGCTTTACCTGCCTGCCTTTACCTGTTTAAATTGCAGGCTGTTTGGATAAAGGAATAAACTATACCCAGCTGAAGTGCAGAGCACATGCAGATGTTGAGGAAGGATCACACTCCTCAGTAGGTTTCTCCAGACTGTGCTGCTGGCATGGACCAAACAGTTGAGTTCAAACTCTTCTCATAGCTTGCAATAACAGTGGACTAAATTCTGATGTCTAATATTTTCTAGCAGGACTCAAAATGTTACAACAGACCAGGAAAAAATGTTACTTCAACAACTCAGAGAAATTACTAGAGTCATGAAAGAAGGAAAATTCATAGATGACATCTCTCCTGAGAAGGAAGCTGAGGAAGCTCCTTACATGGCGGATTGGGAAGGTAAGCGAGAGCCTTTCTTACCATTACCCTTACAAGAAAAATTGGATAAAGATTACTCACAGTTCCAGATCCTTTCAAAGTTTTGGTCAACTTCATCCTTCCTTTTCCAGAAGCCAGTGTTCAAAACTTTGCAAGAGGTTGCTTGGCTTTTTTGTCCCCAACCATAACAGAAAAAAATAGATTTTGAGGTATCCAACATTTATTTTAGTGTAAATACTGCACTATCTGCTGCCCAAAGTGGCATATGAATATTCACATATGCTCCATCTGCTGCTGGGGCTTGCCTGCTCTGGGTTTATATCTTTCCCTTTCTGTGCTGGGCTGGATTTCATGACGATCATAAAACCCTTGGAAATCAGATCTGTATGTTTTAGTTAACTTACAGTTTTTACTTTTGATTAGTCACTCTTTGTTAGCTCCAATGTTGTAAAAATCAACTCCAGGAAGTCTTTTAAAAACTATTTATTTTAATGTCCTTTCCATTCCTTGCTGTTTACCTGCGACATAAATGTGTTTTCAATATATCTTAGTTGAGCTGCTCTGTATCATAATTTTAAATGCAAACTTAATTTCTTGCTTTTTAAAAAGCTTTCAAAAATTATTCAAAACATAAAGCATAAACAGTGGCCTTGAGTTCTGTTCATAACGTCAAGTTTATGATGTTATTTCTAAAATGAAATGCACAAAGTCATTGATGTATCTGTTTTTTCAACTTTCTCAGTAATGCTGTTTATAGCAAGTGTTCAAACCATGCACCAGTCAATCTGTAAGCAGAAAAAAAAGAAGGATCCATTTAAAGATCTAAGACACACCATTTTTACCTGTTAGCCCCCATAGCTTCCAGCAAAGCTTAAGTTTCACTCCTGAAAGTCAGGGTTGATATCCTGGCTCCCTAAAAGTGAATTTTTTTTCATCATCTCCCAAGAAGACATGCTTTGCACACTCTTGCCATGGATTTCATGCTCTGATGTGTACATGGCATTAAAGAGCTGACACTTGCACTGGCAGTAGAAAAAACCGACTGTCCTGGCCAACTTTGCATCCACCACTGAGGTCAGGAGTCCTTTTAAATGCTGGTAATACTCCAAGCTGCATATCCCTTTATTCCTAAGGTTATCCAGAAGAGACCTATCCTGTCTACGATAATTCTGATTGCTTCAAGCGCAAACAGGACACAATCCTTGTAGATTACCCTGACCTGAGCCAGCCCTCTCCAGAAGAGCTGGCAGAAAGAATGGAGGGCATGGAAGATGAGGAGTATCCTTATGATGAAACCCTGCTAAGTGATCTCACCACAGGAATGGGTGGTCAGGATTTAATGCAGAAAAAGGATGATGTAACTCTTGTCAAGGAGGAGAAGAGTGACCTTCCTCCCAGCCAGAGCACTGGGGAGTGCTGCTGTTGCTGTGATGATGATCCTGCTGTCATAGCAGAGAATGCTGGGTTCCACTCTGAGAGCTGCAGTGAAGTAGAAGAGACAAGCCAAGAGGACCTGTCCGTGGAGTCAGAAAATGAAAATGCTATACTGGAAAAGCAAAAACCCAGTGATTCAGAGGAGAAAGGCACACTGAGAAAGCGCAACACCAAAGTCATTGATTGATAGGGACAACCATCTGGATGGTAAAGGTAGAGGTCATCAGCTGTCATCCACGTGGGTTTTGTTCCCATTGAGGACCTCTCTGTGTTCATCTCCTTGTACCTACTGCATTCTCATGGTACCAGTCACATCATCTGCCTGAGCTGGAAGCCAATGCCCTCTTTCATGCATTCATCATGGGTTACCATGATGCTGCCAACAGTGCTTTGTCCTTGAGTTTTGAAGCCTTGTATTTTGGAGCAGATATTTTTGACTAGTTCCTTTTCAGTTCTGAAGGAGCTGTCCTTGGTTTTGCTCTTTGTCATCCCAGAGTTAACCAAATGTCTCTTCTGACTTTTTCAAAAACATCTAGTGTGCTGCTAGTTTGGAGAGTTAATCAAATCCTTATGTATACATGAGTTTACTGGGATGCTGAAGGACAAAATATGCCTTCTTTCTCTTAGCTCAGTGTTAACTGGTCATCAGAGCAGATCATAGTCACACACATGATTCTCTCAACTCTGTCATTGCTCTCTACTCTTGAGAAACTGCTGTCACTACAATCCACAAAGCTCCTGTGCTACCCCACAGCTCCTTTCCCAGTTATTCCGTGTTTGTTGGAACGATAGCCTAATCCATGTTGTGTTACTTGTGTGGCAAGACTGAAGCTCTGTGAGTTGTGCTTTAACTTTGCCTTAGCCGTGGTGAAATTCCCAGATGATTGCAGGAAGTGGACCACAATGTGTGAGAGCACTAAAAATATCCCTAGAGATTAAAACCAAAAAAGCAGTGTTAAGGTTTGTCTGTAAAGGAGAGAACAGCATGAGGGGGACCCTCAGACTGAAGGTAGCGGGTAGGCTTTTCCTTCTTCCTGGAAACCTGTGGGTTCTTTATGCTTTTGGAATGCTGTTGCCAGGGTCATGCTGAGGCCACCCCGGGTATGGGATGAGGTGGGTGCTGGAGCCAAGGGCTCCTGAGGAGAGGTGGCAGGCAGCCCCTGTGCCCAAGGGACAGCTTTTCTTGTACAAGCAGCATGGTAGGAGGGATGGGCTCCAGGAAAGGTTCCCTCAGCTCTCATGACCCTCCTGCTTCTCCCATACCTGGGCACTTTTCAGGCCCACCATAACCAGATGTATTGGGCCAGTCACAGTGGCTGTTTGTGACATCACCAGTCCCCTGAGTGCTCTGGCACTACAGAAGCAGAGCTCTCTGCAGCTGCCCCCCTGTCCACCCAGCTCTGAGGCCCTTGATGAACATCTGGAAGAAAGAAAAGCCAGAGCAGCGAGGCAGGTGGCAGACCACCTTTGTAAGGGACGGCAGCAAGGGCCGCTTCCAGTGATGACTGAAGAGGAAGGCATGTGCCAGGAGGAGGCCACGGAAGAGGAGGAACAAAATCACCCCTCTGCCATGAGTGCCACCGCCCTCAGTTCCCTGGTCATGGCCATGCAGAGCTTGGCTCTGTGCCCACCAGGGAACGGCGTGCAGCCCAGGGACATCGGCCTGCCAGGGAACCAGCGGAGCAGTGAGCTGCGTGGCCGCCCACCTTTGTGTGGGACAGCACAGAGACGTGTCCGGCAGCGGCCAAAGGGGGAGTCGCTTTCCCTGGGCCTGAAAAATGGCAATCGACAGTGCAGGAGGAGGAGGGGAAGGAGAAGAAGGAGAAGCATCAGCCCTTGCACCATGAGGGCCATTGCCAACATGCGAGGAACGACATCCAGCCCATGCCTCCGGGAATTCTGGCGGCTCAAAATCCGCACCTGCCTGACTGAAAAATAAGCAACAAGACAAGGATGAAAATCCTGTCATCCTCCTTATTTGGTACTTTGGTGACAGCACCTGTGCTCCCATGACCCCTTAAGTGGGAGGTGGTTTTTTAGAAACTTTCCAGTTCCATGCCCATATCCTGCTTTGCTGGTGCCACCTTACACCCTGGGATTTTTTAGGCTATGACATCAACAATTTGAGACTAGTTTTTTTAAACTGAGTAAAGTTATCATAATGAAAGCAAAGAGCCCTAGGAATTTCTTCTTTGCAAATGTGCTAGGGAATATTATGGAGTCCCAGCCTCCACACGGGGCCTGTCCTGCTAGCTCATCCATTCCATCTCCTGGCATCAACAATCATTTGTTGATTGCCATGCATTATATAAGCCCTTCCTTCTCATCCCCTACCCCACCCTTCCTGGAGCTCCTCAGGGAAAGACATGAATTGACTTGGCTTTCACCAGGCTGCTGTGCTGAGGTGACAGAGTTATCCCCAAGAGGGCCACTGAGGTTCCTGGGGTCTGGAGGTGGGGTTGCTTCAGTCTGAGGTCAACAACAATCCCTGATGGATGAGTGAAGTCAGCCTTGCATAAAGAATATTGGCAGACCAAGCCAAGAACATAGACAGCAGGAAGAAGTGCTGGCCTTCACATGGAGGTCCCTTCTAGCTGCTTCATAGAAAGTTCTTTTCAATGTTGGGAAATAAATTTTAAAAAACCAAACCAATAAACCAAAAAAATAACAGCTAAATTTCTTTCTTCCTCTCTTTTTTGGGATTTGGTGAGTGCCTATGTATTCCTCTGTCCCCTTTTGGTCTCACAGCCCTGGAAAGGTACTGATGTGTGGGGTAGAGGCCCAGCCCAGGCCCTGGAGATGGTGAGGAGTTGGGGCCCACGGCACACAAGGGCAGGCTGAGGGAGCTGCCTCTACTCACGAGGGTGGGGCGGTGGTGAAGCAGGTGTCCAGTGAAAGTGGGGATGCCCCATCCTTGTCAACATTCAAGGCTGGCTGGGGCTTTGGCCAATCTGATCTAGTGCCAGCCACACCCCAGTGTTCAGTCAAGCCCTTACATCATTCCCCAGTACTTCCAAGGAAACGGCAGGAGATGTGCTGGAGCTCTGCTGTGGATACAGGCACAGCCCAGTGTGAGGCTGACACCCTTTCCCTGGATTGTCACAGACTGGTGAGTGCTCCCTGGGTGTCACCGGAGCTGTGACACTCTGAGGCAGACAGGAGCATCCCAGGTAGGCATCCCACTGCATCTACACACCCACCACGGGCCTCCGGGACACTCTGCTTTCATGAAATTAATTGGATTCCCCTGGTCTGCACCAGCTCCATGCCAGATGCTGGGTGCCGGTCAAGGTGGGGTGCCAGCCTGGGGCCACCCCCACAGAACTGCTCACATCGGTGCTGGGATGGGGTGTGGGGGGAGTGCCCATGGCAATGCCACCCACCACAGCTGGGGCAACCCCTGGGAAGGGCCTGAGCCCCACCCAGAGTCACCACCCAGCCCTGTTTGATGCCAACCCCAGCAGCCCAGCCCCCAGAGTGTCTGTATCCCTGAATTATGGGTCTGGCCCACCAACTGCCCTCACCACCACAGCTGCCAGGTGCAATTGTTCCAAACATACCGGTAATCCACATAATCTGGGAATCCACCAGGTAGACATCACCATGGGAAGGTGGATTTGTGTTGATCAGGAGCTCCTCGTGATGGCCATCATTCTCCAGATGGGAGATGCCCACTCCTCTTGGCACAGCGTTATTGTGTGAATAATTATAATTCTCCCAGGGAGTCCCCTTTTCAATGCCAGGTCTATTTCCCATTGTTTCAAGCACTAAGAAGAATGTGAACCCCCCCTTTTACACGGAAAAAAAAAGGAGCTGAACTCCCCTTTAACGTGTGCCTTGCAAGGGCTCTAATCCCTCACACCTTAGGCGTTGTTAGGGCTAATTTAACAGCTGTGACAGAGCGAAAGGCTTCCTGTTTCTTTGCAGCAAGGTGTCAGAGAGCCTCAAGAGCTCATCCCTGAGGTGTCAATGGCCTTGGCTGCCCCACCCCAGGGACCAGTAAGTGCTTTCTGAACTAGCCAGCTTTGCCTCCTGTAGCAGCTCACCAGCAGCCTTCAAACTGGGATTCCTCCTGTTTGAGTAATATTTCCTTTTCACCCTTTGCCTCAGCTTTCTCCCCTCTGAAACAGAAATGTCTATTTAGAGGAGCATTTTAGAAAAGGACCCTCAAATGTGGGTCTCCAGCTTTCTCAACTATTAACTAACTGCTCACTTCTACTAGAGAACACTCATAATTTGAAGGAGAGCTTAGCTGATCAAAATCAGGATTCTCAGAGAACTTTGATGAAGTAAGTAAATCAAAATCATAGGTCAGAACATCAGCAAAGCTGGAAATTTGAGAAAAAGTCACAGAAGCTCAGGTGGATGCCCATTGGAAGCAGTCAGGCTCTTTAAAAGCACACGTTCCTTTACTTGTGACGTTTCCCACCTGGCAAATGAAATGGCTGTACTTTTTGTTAAAGCTAAAAGAAATAGCACATGTGTTGTTAAAACAAAATATTATGATAAAACTAGATTTTAAAACCCACAAATGGGCTTAGTTCTCCCTGGATATTTGAGAATGGTTACAGATAGTTTCAGGCATTCCATGGGATCAGGAAAAAAGCAAAAACTAAGATCATTGCTGGCCCCAAAAATACTCTAAAGAGCATTAGTTATCAAATAGTATTTGGAAAACAGATAAATATCTTAGAAGTTTATGACCTAACTCTTTGCATTAGCAATTAGTGTCCATATCTTGGATTTTTAATTTTCCAGCTAAGAATAAGAAAACTATGCTTACCTTTGAGAACACAGAACAATCTAGTGCAATAATCTTCTATTTAAACAATATTTACTTGCAAATTCTAATAAAAAATAACAAAATCCTATGTTTCTAACCTCATGTATCACAAACACTGAGGAAGAAAAACCAGGTAAGAGTTAGAAAATCATCTATATATCAATAGTTTTATACTGACCATGTATTTCAAAGCAAATGAATGCAACACCAGATCAGACAGACTGAGCATCCCAAAAAACAGCTGGAAATGTTGGTGTGGTGAAGTGATTTTTCTTGCTTTAGAGCTTCATCAGTTTTTTAGGGGGGCACAGATTCCTAAAGAGCAGACAGACACCTCTCCTTTTTCTCAGTGACCTTCCTGGGATGGCTTAGATAATGCTCACAGACCACTCCTCCTCTCTGTTGGGATCAAACTCCTGCCCAAGTGCAAGATTACCCAAACTATATTGTTCCTGACAGAGGAAACTGTAAAAATAAAGTTTAAATGGCACTGGAAACTCCTTATGTTAAATTACTCCATATTCAGTGGAAGTCATTTATTGAGGTGTTTCCGACATTGGGTAGGGAAAGACATTGTTGTTTCAAACAAAGTAAGTTTAGTATTTCTGCACAGTGCTCTGTAGTCACAAACACTAAAATCAGTCATTGCACATACTGGTAAATAAATATATTTACTCCAGAGTACCAAGAGTTTCTTTAAAAAAAATTTAATTTGCAAAAGCACATTCTTGCAGGTTTATCTAAAACTCTCTAAAGTCTGAACAAAAAGGGAGATGCCTGGCTACTCAAAACAGGCCAAGACAGTCTTGTGTGCAAACAAGCCTGACATGTTACAGCTATGGTGAAAAAACATATTAGTTCTCATGATTAGGTCATTTTTTGTCAAATTTGATATATTCCATTCTTTAAAACCCCATATAATGTAAGACAATATAGACCATAACATATTCAAATTCTACTGTATAACATCGGTTTATTTAAGAAAGGCAAAGAGATGAATCAGAAAATGTTTACTGTGGGAATAAAAAAAAAATAAAAATAAAAATAATTAATCTGCTTTTTCATTTTCTAGGGACAGAAACATTCATGTAGCACATTTTCTACTTCTTCAAGTTTAAGTAAACAAGTCAGAAACAAAGGTTATTTTTCTTTACAGGCAGATATAGCCTCAACATATTCTAAAATCAGTATTTCTACAGCTGCTCCCAAACACTGGATCTTTCAGACCGTCATTAGCTGGACGAAGACAGTGTTGGAAAGTACCAAATCAGCTCAGTGGCTACTAGGAACTCTCAGAAATGAACCACCACTAGAGTATGTACTTTCTGAGATACTTCTAGAGGTGCAACAAATTACAAAACATCCTCCACAGACATTTTTTGTTTTGTTTCCCTGCTCTTGAGTGCAAGAAATTGTTCAAAAAGGAAAAACAAAAGCCCCAGTCTTGTGATCATGGGGTAGAGATTGGCTCACTGTGTGGTTGAATCCCACTGAAAAGTCAGCTCAAAGGAAAAGCAGATGGTTCTCTGCAATTGATACTCACATGGAAAGCATGAGAGAGAACAACTTTTTGTAATCTTTTCAAGAGAAAAAAATAATTTGCTCAAAATTATTTTAAAAGAGGTTTCAAGTAACTGACTCTTTTAGAGATATTTTGCATTGATTAATCCCAAGGCAAATTAATAACATGGTTTATGCTGTCACTGAACAGAGGGGAAAGAAGGTATCACCAAAGGAGTTTTCTTAAGACTGTATCCATATTTATAGGCGTGTGTGCACAAATGTTTGCACATCTAAACCTAGAAAATGTTGGGAAAGTCATAAACTAAACCCACACTTAATACTGACAATCCTGCTGGGCATGTATATATGTCCCCTTTATACTTTGCATACAACAGTCAAAGGACCTGATTTTCCTGTCACTGAGAACAGGATTTTAATTTGAAATAAACTTAATTTCAATCACCAGAAAAGATGTTTACACTTTTAAGATAATAAAAAATTATTAAAGCTCCAATATTTGTGTTTTTCATACATGTTTTCCAGTAAGCCTCTGTAAGTAAGAGGTTTGTTTTTTGCAGACCTTGTTTCTTAGGGAAACTCCCTGTGTGATTTGCTAGTTCTCGTGCAGGTTCAGTTCTGCCCTATTTATCCTTAAATCATGGGCAAGGTTTTGTTTTTCTAAATGCTCTGTGGAGTAGCAGTAATGACATCACTGAATCTGGCAGCACATTTAATGGAAAAGGTGAACATTTTTCACTGACAGATATTCTAGATCCCCTCTTTGAGTGTCAACAAGTCTTCATGGGATGTATGTAAGAGCAAACTTTGGCCTCCCTTCCAAATTCAATTTTCTGAAATGTTCATGCCAGTAATGCCCAATTTTTGTGATCCAGCTAAACCCACATTTAAACAAAGACAAGAGGACATGAGGACTCTGGCAGGGATGCACAAATGTGGCATTATGGAGTCACAACAGAAGTTAGAAAGAAGCATTGGTTACACCAGCAGGCTTGGGATTAGACCTGACATGAAAATGAATGGGTGAAAATGACATAATGAAGAAATCTGTACAGAAATCGAGCAGTTTAGATGAGAAACAAGTAGTATAGACAGAGTTCTTACCAATGTAACACAACACAAGCAGTGACCATCCATCTATCACTGAACCCCAGGACTCCCTCCAAGCAGTGCCAAGCAGTGTGCCCACTCATTCTCTGGCAGGAAATCACCCTCCTGCCATTCCCAGCACATCCCACTGCCCAGCCTGCATGCTGGACTTCCTCTACATCTGCAAATGGAGCTTGTTTGCACTTTGGTTTGCTTCTCTGCAACTGCACTCCTTGGATTCTGTGCTGCCTTTTTCTGGGCTTAGGGCTCAAAATAGTGCAAGTATAACAAAAAGGTGTTCTCTTCTGAAAAGCAACGTGAACACAAGGAAAGTTCAAGTAACTTAAAGAGCCTCAGGTCCCGGTTTTTGCCTTCAGGAGGAGCTCTTTCTTCAGGATTGGGAGAGCTGAAATTTAATGGCTTCGGTTCAGCATTTTCTCTGCTAAGCTTCCATGCACGTCTCTGCAGCCGTGTCCTCTGACTGGTGACAGACACACAGGGTAGGGGACAGCACACGGGGACAAACATGCACTGTGACAGAGCAGGGTGACAGTGAGCATGTGAGAGCTGCATGGCTCCACGAGAAACCCGCTGTGTGTGCTTTTCTGACATGGCTTGCATGAATGCTAAGAGGGGCTCTCATCCTCCAGATCCAGGCAGATAGAAATGAAGAAGAAAAAGAGAAAGGAAGATTATTTTCTGAGAAACAAGCATACCCTCTGATGGGCACTGTAAAATAAACCTAGTTCTATGGGCATCATTTACATCACGCTCCTAGAGTCAAGCTCTGCTACACTAGTAAAGCATCCTGGCAGCCACAAAATCCCAAGTAGAAAGCACACTGTTGTCAGGAAGCTTAAATTCATCACACAGATGGCAATAAATCAGAGAGTGCTGAAAACTACTGCTGTAGGAAAACAGGACTTGGGAAATGTGGCCTCTACTGTGCAGGTGCTGAGCTTTGAGGTCCAGTTCAGGAAGCCAAAAAATGTGGTACAGTTAAGTCCTAAGTGCCACCCTGAGAGTGCAGAGGGGTGAATCCCTTTACATGTTCACCAGGGCTTGGTCTGAAACCTGTTCAGCACTTGAAAATTCCCCAACGACCTTGAACTGCCCAACTTGATGAATACCCAAGTGGAAGATTATGCAACCAGAACTGAAGGCCACCCTACTTCAAAATGAGAACATATACACAGGGATTTAACACACTTTAATTCACAGATATAAACTTTATAGTGCTTTCACTGACTTAGTGTTCTGGAGTGTCCCCATATGGAAAATCCTGCACGTTTGAAAGAAGAGAAGGTTATAGATGGGATGGAAAAAAAAAAATCAGGGAACTTCAAGCAAAACGAGGAATTCGAGTAACACAGATTACCAAGAAGCTGAAAAGCATCTACCACCTGCAAGAAAGTATTTGAAGTGATACCAAATAGGAATTCAACCTCATGGACTTGTGCAATGTAATGCAAAAGACAGAATAAACAGTGCTTTTGAAAACAGGTTTGGGATTTTTTTGGAAAGAGAAAAAAACCAACAAAAACCTTGTCATAGTATCACTGGACTCACTAATTCTTGAGAATTCCTCAGTTAGAGCTATATTCCACAATCAGCTTTTTGAGGTGACACTGTTAGAAATCTTGTAAGAGTACACATCACTGCTGCAGCCCTACTTTAAAACAGAAGTTAGAATTAACAGTACACAGAATTTCTTTTCAGTCTACATTATAAAACACTGAATCTCCAACTAAACACAATTAAGAATGAAATAGAGCCTCATTGTTTGTTTGTTTTTTGGGTTTTTTTTTTACTTAGGAAAACTCAGTGGGCTTGATTTAAATATTTTGCTGAGCAACTTTTCAGTTTCTGACATTTGTTCAGTGTTCCCATGTTTTTTGGGGTCATTCTCATAAATTAATTTGCATGAAACTCAATTTCAGTGCAACTTAATTGCCTGATGAAAACTCTGTAGTTACATGGTTTGGTTTTCCAGTATTCTGAAGTGAAACAGTTTAGTCTTCAGGATGAAGTTCAAAATGGAGACCCTCTGTCTCCTAGTGCTCACCCATGGCAACAGCTGGAACAATAAGGAATAATAACATTCCTGGTTGGCAAAAAAAGCCTTCTGCCAACCCAGCCATACAGCACTAAGTGCCAGTGATTTTGTCTAGAAATCCTGTCCTTCTCTTGGATGAAAAGTTTCTATTTTTAGTAACAAATACCAAATCACATGTAAGGCAGCAGGAAATGAGGCAGAGCCTTTACTAGAAAACATGGCTCTATTTGTGTTTAGTACTGGAAATTCTGCTCTCCAGAAAGAAATGTCGTGGTGCACAAACCAGCAGCATCATTAGGCAAAACCCAAGGAAAGCATATTATTATATAATATGCTGAGATAGACAGATAGATAGACAGACAGACAGACAGATAGATAGATAGATAGATAGATAGATATCTAATAGCTATGTTATGTTTTTTTCCAGCAGGACTATCAAGCTCTGCTCGTATAACAGCTGAGGAAATTGCTGGAAAAAGCAGCTGCCTCTCAACCAAGCCCACTTGGTACACCTCTAACTACTTGAAAGACTATTTTATTTGAGCTTAAACCACATCTTTCAAAATGTTTTTAGAATAGCTAAAAAATGCTGTAATATTTAAAGACACATCAGGATCAACAAAGTTCTACTTCTAGAAGGCCAGGAGATCCTCCCTAGGGAAGGGAACAGGATGGTAATAACTGGGTTATCTTCTGCTGACCCAGACTGGAATGAAGACCTCCTGCTACGAGGTGCCAGGGCTCATAAACTTTTTTGAACACTGAACATCAAAGGCTTTGATGATCTTGGAGGTCTTTTCCAGCCTTACTGATTCCATGAACAGTGTCTAAAGCCCACCCATCACACTCTGGTTTCATGTGCTGGTGAGATAAGTGATTTCATGATGTAATTTTCCAGCACATCAAGACTAAGTGTTAAGATTACACTTACCTAGATAGTAGGCCTTAAAAAAAAAAAAATTAAAATTCAAAGGGAGTGAAAATATTCCTGCTGTTATTTGGTAAGTAAGTCAATATAGGAAAGGTACACAATTTCCTACATGATGTTCAAGAGTGCCTAAGAATTAAGAAGTGCACTCTTGCCAGGACTTTGGAATTCTCATCACTTAGTGTGTCCTCATCACACTGACAGCTTGCTGCAGTCACAGTCTGACAATCTGCATGGAGCTGCAGGATCAGAAGCTTACTAAAGCTTACTATAGCTCCTAAATGCGAGATCAAGCTGCAAACCAAGCTTAAGGAAAGAAAAATTTGAACAAATAATCTTGCAATTTCATCCAAACTGTAAGCATTAAACCTAGCTAGATTTTAATGTTAAAATTTATAAAAATGTTTATAAATTACATTCTGTTACTTTGAGAATTACTCTTACACTTCATAAATTACTGACACTTCTAATGTCATTGTGCCAACTGGGACAGCCTCAATAAGAAGCCGCAGATGCAGGGTGAAATGTGAGAAACACTGTAAACATCCCAGCTGAGTATAAAGGTAGTCAGAAATCATGAGGCTCATTGTTTTTAAATCAGATGTGCATGACAGAGTCAAAGTGGGCAGTAACAATAGTTCTGAATAACTGAGTCACATCCAAAGGAAAGAAAAAAAGCAAACAAAAATACAAAAAGGCAATTTGCAGCACAATTGCCAAGTGTCTGAGTTTGCTACGTAAAAGCATAAATAGGTGATTGCATTAACTGAACCTCTGCAATGTGTTCAGGAATAATAGTTTTAAAACAACAGATGCTGCGAAGTAAAAAACAACCAACAACACACACTGTCAGAAGGAATAGTGTATCAGATGGTTTGTCCTTACTGCACTTTTAGTAACCAAAAATAACACAAGGTAAAAAAATTGAAGCCTCACTTAAATAATTGACAAGAATTCAACAGCATCAAGATTTGATCCTAAGAGATTGGTTAGTTATGTGGTTTCTGCACAGGCAGCAGAAAACTTCATATTTTGGTTGGTTCAGGGAGCATTAAATTGAGTTCTGAGCATGGCAACACCACCTGTCATCCACCAGCCTCAAAGCACTCCTGGAAATTCTCTCAGCAGAACAGAGATGGACACAGCCAGGCCAAAACCAGGAGTTCCATTCAATCATTGGAACTGAGGCACAAAGAGGTTCCAAGATTTGCACAAAGTCAGACACTCCATTGGGATTAAAGCCCAGGTGACCCGATCCCCAGGCCAGTGTTGGATCAGCCTAGAAGACTGTGTTGACTTTAACACAGATTTTGACTCTTCAGGACTTTTTTTTGCCTGTACACAAGCACAGAATAGATCTTGAGTATTCCAGGTACTTCTGACTCTCAAGCAGGACTTTGTTACAGTCCGTGTGCTTAACAAGCTTATGTCAGAGTAATTTTCAAACTGCCATTGCAGACTTAAATAAAACCATGATAAGCTTCCACAGTGTTATTGTATAATCCAATTATGATGTGAATAGGGAAGGTTTTCTCTCAAAAATGTACGCATAATTTTTCTGAACAATGTCCTCTTCCTAGAGCCGTTCAGCAAACCAGAGTACTGGTTCCATTGAAGAGTTTCAGGAAAGCCACTTCATTCAAATCTTCTCAGTAAAGGTATAGATAAACATACCCTTACTGAAAAAGGGGAATCGAAAATGTATAGGCAGTTAAATAAAATACAACATACAAAACAAGTTTTAATGCATTTTCATCCAATATACAGGCATTTGTGAGTATCAGCTACTGAGCTATAGTTCATAGCAAAACACAAAAGCATTGAGATAGTTGTGCAAATTCTTTTCTTAGTTCCTTGGCGAGCAACAAAAAGAACTGAAGAATATCTACATAATTAATTTCAAACACTTACAGAGCAGAACCCTGGAAGGTACTTTTCGTACATGAGGAACAACAGGAACCTGATTTCATTAAGTAGCACATACAAGAGAAGCCTGCACCTACAGTTAGATTAACTCTACTGCAAGATTTATATGTATAAAACTACTTTATTCTAGTAATCAAAATGAGGCCTTTTGAGAAATCTGAGTCATCAGCCCATAATTCTAATAAAGGTGACTGCTGTGCTGTCCTTAATTGCCAAGCAAAGATATCTGATTGGTGAGCACAGGCTTCTGTAAAAGCAGGAAAAAATCTCACAAATTATGTTTTAGGAGAGCAATGGGATAGTGTGGGGCAAACAGTTAGAATGTCACAGGATCAAACCAAAATCTTCCCTCTGACACCTGCAATACATTAGGAGAAACCTTCTCTGCCCAGAACACCAGGCAACCCCATGTCTTGTCCTACTACAATAAACAAAACCAAAATAATCTGATATTGGTCTAGACCCATCATCCCTTCAGGGCAAAAACTCTTCTTTCCCCATCCTTGTATCATCCTTATGTGAAATCACAAATTAATTAATAATAAAATTTGTAAAAAGCTATGGCACAAAAACTGAAACTGATTTTCCATAGTAAGGACTGGATTGATCTTCTGATTTTTTTAATGGGCATCATCCAGGCAGGGGTAAGATTTTAATAGCAGAAAAGTAGGTCTAATGCCCAATACTTTTAGAGAGCTCACTGGTGTCTCTGCTTGTTTAAAGCCCCTCCTTTGTTCACCACAAGGGAGCAAAACCTCTGAAAGTTTGAATTGATGGCATTGGTTCCCCATGACCGATAAAACTCTGTGGTGTCATTTGACTCCACAATGATATTTTTCAATTGTGCAGCCACCAGATTTTCTTACAGAGCCCTTTTCACTCCAGCTCCTTCAGTGCTAGGACCTCATGAGGACAGCCAGCTGGGAACTCCAGCACTATTGTAAGGCAACTTGAATAGCAAGAGATTTGCCCAGTAATTATTACAAAACCATTCTCACTGATTTCTTAACAGCAGAATTTATAACAAGAGCCTATGACATTACTGTTTTATGTGCCATATATCATCCTACAAAAGGAACAGAGCGATGCCTAGCTTCTAAAATATAAACTATTTTAGGCCACCAACACAATTCAGCTCACAAAATCACTTCCAACCTTTAAAAAAAAAAAAAAAAAGGAAAAATAAGGCAGCACTACGAAGGGAATCTAACAGCCTTCCTCGAGGCTTGTGGACAGCTCTGCTCATTGGTTTGCAACCAATGCTTTGGAAACTGAATGTTTACTGAGAAAAATTCTGATTATATTTTAGGCAAGCTTTTTTTATCTGCTACCTTTTAATGTGTTAATTTACTCTACTGAAAAGCCAAAGGGCCAAATTCACCCCTCTGATAAGGCTTCTATTGTAGGAGCATCACTGAATGTGCACCAAAGGCATTATTCATCTGTGGAGAGATCACTGAGCAATATTGTCAAACACTTTTGAGCTGCACATCCTTGAAAAGCAGATAAAGGAATTGGAAAGAGAATGAGAAGGAACAGAACATCAGAGATGAAGAAAATTAGATAAAGGGCCAGGAAGAAACTGTTTGATGTAAACAGAGTGACAAGTTAGATTAAGAACTCTCATTAAAGCATGCAGCGTTTGCCCATAAGCAATCCAGGCAAGAAATTTGTTTACAACTCTGCCAAAATCAACAGCAGATGCAAAAAATCATCAATATTGGGATTTTAAATAACATTAAATCTACCATATCCAAACATTCACTAAGACTGTGTGAAGGAAATACACAGCTCGGGGCCATTCTATTCTTTGTCACACTGAATAAACAAGGTTATGCCCTGCTGCACACTGAATGCAGGCCCAGCAGAAGTTACTAACAGGAGTGCACCACTAACTACTCCTTGGTTACTACAGTGTGTACGTGTCTCTGAAAATACTTACTAGTACCAAGATTTTATTACTGATGGGGAAGAAAATGTAACCTCATGAGGAAAATGTAATTTCAGGTATGACAGAACTTGGTTTGACTTTTCTAAGTTAAGAGGACAAAATTTAGAGATATGCTGGAAAGCTTGTGGCATCACCTTGCATGTGACCTTTACCAGAAAATATCCAGCAAAAATTATCCATCAGAAATTATACAGATTCAAAATTAATTGTTGAAACTGCTTCCGGAGCAGATGGTGCAGGCCAAGTGAATCAAACCCAGTGCCATGCTCAACAATAGTGAGGAATTAGGGTTTTGGCAAAGGGCATTAGGATCAAATCCTATTCTAACCAAACCAGATTTAATGAGAGTTCCTCATTCCTAGGCCCAGGTTAACATCCCCCTCTAGTGACCTCAATTCATTGTGGGGAGTTTTTCCCTCAGCAGCTCGTTGGCTGATGGCCCTGTACGATTCTGTTAAGATGATGGGAATTTGAGTCACCACTTTCCTCCTGGCATGGTTACAGGTTAAAAAAAATACCTGGCTGGGAAGAACATGCAGTGAGAGTGAAGTTACACAATGTGCTGGCAGCAGAATTGTCCCAAGAAGCTGAACTTGCAGCCTTTCCCCAGCCCCTCATTCTCACCCTTATGCAGGAGTTCACTGCACATGAGTTTCCTTTCATGCCAATTCCCTGGGGGGTCATGATGTGAGTCAGACCATTGTTATGATCTGGGTTAAAAATAACCCTTCCTAAACCAGCTCCACCACTAAAGCCAGCAGATTGTGTATTTGCACCACGAGACACTCCGTTCTTTGACACAGTCTTGTGCACGGACAGAGGCAGAAAACTGTGTCAGGTGCCACTTCCTCAGGCTCTAAAGTGTGACTGGCAAGGCACAGAATTCAAGCCATGCAGATTCAGCCGTTCCCATGCTGCAGGGTTCTTCAAATCCACATCACACCTAAATAACAGCACCGGGATTTCCTGACTGGTTTTGCAGTAGCGCAAACAAAAAATTCTGGTGGTTACTGGGAGCTAGTTTTTAAAGGCTGACATGAGGTAAGCAAAGGCCTAAGGGCCTTCTCTGTTAAGTCCAAAGTGAGGTGACAGATGGGGATGTGAAATTGTGGGAAACCACCAGCTACAGAATAAAACAAAAAAGCACCCACGTGCAAAGCCAAAGAAATCGCCCTGCAGCTCATGACTCAGCACTTCGATCATTCATGGAGGGAACTGATGCTCATTTCTCTCAAACAAAAGGTGTCTTTCCATTTTACACCATTGCATGGAAAGGCTCCTTGCAAAAAGATGAGGGAAAAAAAAAAAGACAGTGCTTCCTGTTAATTAAAGAGAATATTTGACGTGCTGAGTCTATCAACAAAACACTGTTTAAAGCCAGCAGACTTTCTTCCCATAGATTGTTTAAAAGATTAGAAAAAATGCTGGTAATTATTTATTTTCATCTCTTGTCTGTAATTCCTTTGTCTGTATACTGGGAAGGAGAGCTGAAGGCAAAGGTGAAGAGAGCATATTTCTTTTGTTAGTTGAAATGATACAGTCCAAATGGCACGACCTTAAGGAGAGCTTTATGGCCTGTCCCCTACAGTCAGAAAGGGCCTGTCAACTCTGAGACAATCAGATTTGATCTCATTTTTACACTACATAATCTCTGCTTGTGCAGTGCAAGAGTTTATAAGGAATAAAAAGGAGGGCCTGAATACACACAGTGTAAAACACAGCTACTACTTCACTCATATTTCCACACCCTTCTGGTGAACATATAAATTCCATTACTCTGAGTGCCATTCTGGACAACATTGCACAGAAAATGGCAGCAAGACCATTATTTTTAAAGATGTGTGACCATTATTTTTACAATGTGCTTTCGAGTTGCAGCTCCTGGCTTATGAAATGTTCAGGACAGAAGATAACAATGGCTTGTTCTTTGCTTATGTTTTGTTTTGAAATGGTATTTGTTTATATATTTCAGATAGATTGGAAAAATGGAAAGGCAAAATCTGCACTATTTTAAGCTATTCTGTGTCCTGCCAGTGTCTCATTTGTATGCAGCATACACTAGATTTGCCTAGAAGGATTTAGCTCAGTAGCTGGCACGTTTACATCAGAGAACAACATACACAGTTTCAATCGATTTCAAGCATTCTTACAATGGGAAATAAATATGAAAAGTGGCTGTTGCTCAAAGTTCAAAAAATGCGATCAACAAATTGTAAAAGCTCAAAAGGCCAGACAAATTTAATAAAATATTTCCATTTACCTTCCTCAGCTTTACACAGCCTGTTCAAAATAGTAAGACTCTCTGCAGAGTGCCTTTATCCAATTGTTTATATCACTTCATACAAAATATGTGTTTGAATTACCACAGCAATACAAGGATATAAATTCCCAGCCCACAAAATGCCAAATCCAACATAAGTTATGCTTTCTTGGCATCGAGATGTTTTCCTTTTCCCTTTCTGTACTGCAAATACATTTCCATTTGAAACAAATTAAAAAGCATGTAGATGTTAAAACATAATGACAGCTTAGAATTCAAGTGACTTGTGCAACATTATTTTGTGCTTTCCACTTCTCCATTTCCTCCTACTGCAATTAAAATTCATCATGCCCTACTACATGTACAATAGCAATGCATCAAGTTCAGTCCAGTAGAGGTTTTCAACCTTCACACTCGGCTT
>VXBC01009134.1:225329-288744 GCA_013399945.1 Ploceus nigricollis | reverse complement strand
AAAAAAAAAAAAAAAAGTGCATCTTTTTTCCTCATCTTTCTCTTACGCTGGATGATGTGAAGCTCTGATTAGTTGATGCAGGAATGCAACCTTGAGGTATGATTGCAGCCTCGGAATGATTCTTAAATGTAAAAAGAAACTTTTGGAGCGCTCATGCCCTTTCTGGATTTTTAAAAAAGACACCACTGTCATGGTGCTACTGGAGCCACGGTACAGTACATCATGGCACACACCCATAACATAACCAGGGACGTGAGAGACAACTCCTATTTACAAAAACTTGATGTCACTTCCAGAAAAATATGACAGAAAAAAAAAAAGGAAAATATAATTTCCTGAATGTCCTGAATTTTTAGAAGA
This sequence comes from Ploceus nigricollis, assembly GCA_013399945.1. Classification (NCBI taxonomy): domain Eukaryota; kingdom Metazoa; phylum Chordata; class Aves; order Passeriformes; family Ploceidae; genus Ploceus; species Ploceus nigricollis. Next base: position 288,384 of record VXBC01009134.1, on the reverse strand, counting down.
TTCCTTTTACTTTCTCTTCAGCAACAGAGTGGTCCTCCACAACTGTATTTTTCCCTGACCTTTTTAGTATGGACCATAAGCGACACCAGCAGGAATTGGGAATCATATGGCAAACTGCTTCCTTCGAGAGGATGCACCCACGCCCCTTTACTCACAAGCCAGCTTGCTGTCAAAACTGGAAAGGGCAATGGAAAAGGCTTGTAGTGCACACATTGGGTAGTTGTAGTCCATGGTGAACACATCCTCAGCCACGCGGCCAAACTGCATCACGATGTAGTCAGCTGCCAGAAAGGTCAGGAAAGGCAAAAAGCATTACTGTTGTTTGCAGCCCTCACTAAATAAGTAGGCATCCAACCCTACCCTCTGTCCCAGAGCAACAAAATACCACCCAAACAGGCTCACTCATCAAACTTCACAGCACTTATTCATGCAAGTGGGTGTGTTGATAGCAGAGCGAGAAGCAAGGACAGCTTGAGTGATAAAGGGTTGCAAGACTTGTTAGCGTCAAAAAAATGACGCATATAAAAAGTGCTTTTTGCAAGAACAGGGAGACGATGGCTTCTGTACAGACTGTTGAAGCCTCTTATACAGATCTCAATTAAACCTGCTCAGGTGACAACTGTGAGGGCAGAATCCCTTCCAGACTGTGCACGCAGTGCTGTTCCTGCACCTTACAGGCAGAGAGCTCTACTTACGATCATTATCATGGATAATTTGGAAGTTCTTCACCGAGGCCTGGGTGACTCGACCATGGAAATTCAGAACATAGGACTGGGTGTCATCATTCCAGACTGGTGTTTTGTTGTGCAGCTCAATGACACTCTCTGTGTTTTTGTTCTGCCACCTTGCAAGAAGCGTCTCATGTTCCTGCACATACCACAGATACACGCTTCAGTTTAACACGCTCACGTGACAAAAAAATACATTAACAGGGAAGAAAAAATTCATCAGTCCTGGCCCAAAGACTAAACCCTCAACCCTCAAAACAACTTCAATTAATGAAACTGAGAACCGTGAGGATCTAAATGCAAATGTGCATTTGAGTCCTTTCCACAGTTTGATAAATGTTAGTTGTACCTTTTGTTATCAAAATACTTTATTTGTAGAGCTTTTGTGAGTCACAGAAGTAGTCACACATCCCATTGTTCTGCAATTGTTTGAATACCTTTTATTAACTTCTAGACCTCCAGAAATGCAAATAAAAAACCCCAACTCTACCTGAAAAAGAATTCAAGTAATTCTTAGTGCTAGCTGCTGGCAAGACTTACATTGCGTGGTCTGATGGAAACTCTTTCATGATCCATATTCATTCCTGGTATGATCACGCTCATTTTACGAGGTCCTTTAAACCCCAGGACATTTGTTTCCTAAAAATGTTTAGAAAAGATTTCATCATGTTCTTTATTTTTACAGTTAATTTTTTCAGCAGAGAGACACTGTGGCAGCCCAGGCAACTTATTTGCTAGTCAACTCAAAAAACATCTTGAAACTCCCACCTTCACTGGCATTGCCAAACATTCTAGCTTTGTCTTAGAAGCTCTAACAACAGGAAAAATGAAAATAGAGAGGTTTCCAAAAACACTCCTAACACTGGCTGCCAGCAACCTTAATATAATTTTTTTAAAATCCCTTTGTTAAGAAAGGATATGAATTAACCAGATTGTTTGGCTACTGCTAGATCCCAAAATAAAGTAGTTGCAATTTAAAAATCATAAAATGCAGTCACACATTTTGATGAGAGACAAAATTAAATATATGGGATCAGCTCCATTTATTCCAGAGCCAGCACAAAAGCAAACAAAATGCTAGTCAGAACATCTGATAGCAGTGCTGTGGTTTTCAAAGTTTGCTTAGGGATGACCATGGTAAAAAAACCAAATACATTAGCATAATGGCAAATTTTCTAGCTATGGAGACAGGGAAAGTAAAGAAATCACATGGGCAGCAAAAATAAATCCACAGAAAATACAAATTCTTCCATTAAAAGTGATCTGATGCTTTCCTGACCAGCTTTTCACAAGAGAACCAGAAAAGGTAAAGAGCAGTATTTTCCAGTAAAACCTAATTTTAGCATTAACCCAGTGAATGAAACAATGACACCTTGAAGTCCATCTCCTCATGTTTTGTGATAGCATTTCTCAGTCACATGTATTTTTTTTCCCATCTGCCAAACTGAAATGAAGAGCTTTGGAGATGCACTAAGGAATCTCAGGAAGAACATTCCCATTGTTCCCAGCAACATACCACAGGATGCCAAGAACCAGATACCCCTAGGCTCCAGCTGTTGTGGCTTTACCACTGGGACATTTAAAAGTGATGAATTCAGCTGTCTCTGCTTTTATATTATTAATTAAAATGTCCTGATTTCATGGAACACTAAACTTATTAAAACATCTCTACTTTTGCAAGCAAAAATCCATGCATCTAAACCCACTGGAAACATCTGAAAATACCCACCTAAAATACCCGCAGCTTTGACATTTGAAATAACTTTGCCAGTTCCAGCAAATCATCTGGAGATTTTCCACAACTCATTAAAGACTTGCATGCATGCAAGAGAAATTCTACTGGATTATTTTACTGCATGCTCCTGAAGCAATCCAGGCATATTCATATATCTTCCTAACTCTGCACATTAATGGGAAGATTCTGCCTTTTTTCTGAATCATTTATGTCCCCTCCTTTGGCAGAGTAAAACATGTTATCAGTTCAGCTGGTTCTGCATCATGGCAAGATGAAAACTGATATGACTGCCAGCAGATTTTATAAGTAGGAGAGACTCAGCTCAGCAGAGGACAAGTTCTAAGAAAAGATTCATGCTTATGCTTATTTTCCACTAAGTACTGACAATTTTGGCCTTCTCTGCTATGCCTTACAAGCTTTTATTCTCCTCAAGCTGCAGTTATGCTATACATAATTAATTTAGATGCCGACTGGTTGAAGACATTGTTGAAGGTAAAATTAAATAATAGTGCTGAATCACTTCCCTCTCAACAAGCAGAGGAAAAAAACAGGACTATATTCTTTGGGTTTAATCAGAAACACTGAAATTGGTACCTCTGGCACATGATAAGAGAATGGTTACTAGTTGCACATTACCACCATCACCAATTATCACACGCTGTGCTGGCAAATGCTACCCTTTTGCTAAACTCACAGTACCAAACTGAAATTATATAAACATGGAATATGTGAGGAAAATAATTAAAATTACCTCACCTCCTGCCTCACTCCCTGCTTCTCTTTTATTTCCCTCCTCCACTCTTTTGTGTGTGGAAATTTAAGACTACAAAGGGTATTATTAGGGGAACATAAACCAAATTCTGATTTCACACCATTTTAATGCCACTGACAGTCTTGGTTTACACAGGAACACAAATGTTGTTCACTATTGACTCAACCAGGACATGATTTTTATCAGCTCAGGACTTAGCCCAGGATTGCTGCACTCTCTGTCTTATCCCATCCAATCAGCCTCACAATAAACTGGGCTGCAGGAACACAGAGTCTCTGCCTGGGGCTGCCTTCAGAATTTTACACACTTTCAAATAATTATGTAAGCACGTTGCTTTAGTGGCAATAGCTGCCATGATAAAAGCAGCAAGGTGAATATCCCAGCAGCTCCCAGGAGATTCACGATTTTATTACTCCCATTTTCCTGCAGCCACTTCCCTTCCTGGGCTTGTTTCACACAGCTGTGTCTTGTCCTTAATATTTTCTGTAGAAATTACCATTCCAAGGAAGGCCCAACTCACAGAACCCACAACACTGGAGGAGCACAATGCAACTGATTGAGGCCTGAGTAGGAACGCAGAGTCTTGATACTGTACTGAAAACTGAGCCACACCTCAGAGTATTAGCTGAGCTCACTGCCTGGAGTCTGACACAAACTGAACTGTGAGATACTATGGAATCCAGCACAGAAAATCCTGCTACCAGTGGCACAGTTGCTCCTCACTGCTCCTGGATAAATTTTGCCAACGATTCTGCAATCAGCCATTAGGTGCTGCTGCAGGTTTATTAACATGCTGGGCTGCCAACACAAGGGGAGCAAAAGTGGTCAACAGCACCTGAGGAAACTCTGGCCTTGCCTAGCTCTGTTCCTGTTGCTTGAAACACATCTTAAGGTGAGCTCCACAAAGAGAGCCCTCACCACATTTATCCCACAGTCAGCCACAGATGCATGACCAGTTTCTGCCTATATAAATTACACCTGCTGAGATGATTAAGCAGGTCATGCTCAGTAAGTTGGGTACAGCTTGATCTCCACATGGGTACTTGCTCAGATGAGCTGAGGGACAGTGAGAGGCATAGTGGTACTTTCAAAGTATTGTTTTTATAACTTTTGCTGCAGGGCAAATCTCAGGACAGGAATTAAAAGACTGCCTTAGGACAAGGGTGTTTCGGCTCTGCTCTTCCTGGCACTCTCTGCTCTGGTTCTGCTGCAGCCAGGAACAATAATCTCACTTCAGCAAACCTGGCTAGTTTGAAATGAAATACAATTTCCTTTTGTCCTCTGGCCACAGCACACCTGCAAGCCTGCTGCCTTTCTCAATTAGTACCAAAATATCAATGGAACAAGTAATTTTCTTATACTTTCAAACTGCTGATTACAGACAAATAAAAGCAGCTTATCTCAGCCCCACTCTCCAAACAGTGGCTATGGTTTGGTTCCTTCCAACACCCATACTTCTAATTACCTCTGCTGACCACAACAGCTTTTTCTTTGGTATTGTTCATCATTCAAGTATTGTTTGCTGTTGACTTAAGCAATGCCTACATTTCTCAATATATAATTTTTTAAATTGGCTTTGGTTTTCTTTTTGCATTTCCAGTTTGCACCACATTAGTTGCCTGGCTCCAGGGAATGCCATCCTATATAAACCAGTAAAACTACCTTTATTAAACATGTATGTTCTGCTAGGCTTCTACTGAGACTTCAGTCAAAGTGACCTCAAATCCTGGAGTCTCATTTTAAATCTTGCAAGCTGAGTTTTTGGAAATTCTCAGAATTTCAACTCCAACAGGAAGGGAGGGATACGTATCTGCTCATCTGCCACATTAAAACTGCATCCTAAGCAGCAGGAAGAGAATGTGCTGGCAGCTAATACTGCCCTCGTTCAGAACTCACAGCACTTTGCACAGAAGAGATGGCTCTCAGCTTCCTTGTTCATGGACATCTTCCAGATGCATTGCTCCCCACAGCCCAAAGGTCACCCTTCTGGGAACACATTCTGTGCATACATGGGCTATGTGGTGGACCTCAGCCTTACAGATGTCCAGACATCCTTGATTAGATCTGGGCAGGAACTCTTCAGAAAAGTCATTCTTGGATATTTTTATCTAAGCTGTTGATTTGTGAAACCAGACAACTTTCTGTAGCAGTGTACATACCAGTTTTCACTGGAAGGGTTTCTTGGGCCCAAATATTTCTGGACAGAAAGAACACTGTCACCAAAAAGATTACTCATCCAACAATCGTGAAACAACAGCAACTGTGTTTCAAGTCTTGATTGTCTGCGTTGCTCCCGACAAATGCTACTTACTCTCCTGTAAGAGCCTGGTTTCTCTCATTCAATCAAATTTTGGATTTTACTTGGGTTTTTTTTCCTGGTAAAAAGGAGTTTCAGAGTTTTTATCCCAATCTCAGCTGCTGCAGTCCTAGCTGTTAGCTACCAATGGTTTGGATCAGAGAGGCCTCCTCCAAAACACCATAACAAACAATCATACTTTAGAGCAGTAATGCCATGTGCAAAACTCTTCCCAGTTCAGGAGGTTCCCTCAGGTGGTGCCTGCAGGCTGTGATCCTACCCTTTCCAGAGGGTTATGTAAGAATTCCAGCACCTCCTTCTCACCAAAGGAGAGAACTGGGCAACCCCGTTCAGTGCACAACGTTTTTCACCTCTACTTTGCACTGAGCCTCCCGGTTTCTCTGGTGGAGATCAGCTGCCTGGTTACATCAAAGTCTGAATGCTGATTTACATAATCATAAGTGAGAAGGAAATTCAGTGTGCTGTTTCAGAAAGTGAGCTGCCCTTCCTGCACGCTGTGCCTGTGAGCAGTACTTACGTAACAAATAGCAGCTAGCTCCTGACGCAGGGTACTCGCCTCCAGGCTGGATGTTGTTTTCATTGGATTTACCCCATTGTCATAAACTGTAAACTTAGTTCCCATAAGATTTGATCTATCAAAAAAAAAAAAAAAAAAAGGAAAATCCAATCACCATTTGTCAGCAATGCTGCCCAAGACATCTATCCTTTACTGCACTGTGGCCCCAGAGGAAAGGCAAATATTGAGTACAGAAAGTTGTTATTTCTAATCCCACTACATGGCAATTCCTGGATTAAAGGGCAAAATGACAAAAATGTAAAGGTACAGTACAGAAGTGTATACTAAAGGTCCCTTATCATCATGCTGGAGATTTCTGATAACATCTTGCAACTAGGAAAGACAAGAAAGCTGTAAGGAAACACTTGGGTGGGGTTATTTTGTGTGTCTGCTTGGTTTTTAAAATACACTTACTCGCTACAAAACCATCTGCTTTCTTACCTGACTACTAAACTCTGTTAGAATATAGGGAGTGACTTTTATAAAACCATTAGTGAGATCAAATCTTTCCTATTGCAATGGTAAGGAGTGCAAAACACAACGCAGGCACAGATGATCTGAACACACACCCAGAGGCTCCACGGAGGGATCAACAGCAGACTGGCTGTACAACGTGGGGACAGACAGAAAAGGAACACGTGGTTCTGAAATAATTCCACCACCTGTAAATAACTAATTTGGATATTGAGGAACAGGCAAAACCAAAGGGATTTTCAGACTGTGTAACAGTGCATTCCAAAGTATTTATATCAGTAGAGGCTAGACACAATGTTCTCATGCACTTCTGAAAATCCCATTAAGATAAGTTGTGCCGGTACACCCTCGAGAATTTGGCCTTTGAGCACTTAAGAGCTTCAGTCCTGCTGACTTTTAATAAAATGTGATCCTCTAAGTACTCGAGACATTTTTGAAAACATGCCTTGGATACTAGTGATCTTTAAGACCATGATCACATGATGTAGTCAAGCCTGTAACTAAGAAGACACAGTGGATTACAGGCTTCTTAAAATCGAATAAACTTTACATTATATAAAGAAAATTCCTAGACTTATCACTGTTTACCTCAGTTTTCCAATAAAACTCTCTCCACCCCGAGACAGGTCAGTTGGGTCTATAGAGATGAGGTAATTAGAGGTTTTACTCTTCTTTCGTTTCCTTCCAGCCAACAGAAACACCTAAGCAATGCAAAAAAACATATTCCAGAATGCTAAAGGGGTTAGCACACACCACTTCCTGCTTTGATATAAGCAAACCATAAGCAGTTTTTCTGTCTTCAAGCATCACTAGCAAAGTAGCAGAAAATCTCCTGGGATTTAGCAAAACCAGGAAAAAAAAAATCTGGTAAGGGAAAATGACTTCTCAACCCCTCACTCCATTATTTATGGTTTAAATAATTAAATCTGATTTTATTAAATGTTTCATTCTAACTTGCTCTGGCTCTTCGAGCTGAATTGAAAGTAGATGCTTTTCAGGCCACAGAATGCAGAGAGCCCCAACTGCTGGCAGTCACGTAAAGGTGCCATGCATGGATTATTTAAGGCCAAAGATTAGACATATGAAGAAAGGCAGTGGAAGAAAGTGATACTGTTGTTTGTCTTTGGGAAGACTGTAGGGTAGATCTACTGAAAGCAAAAATCTATTCAAAATATAAGATTACATTTTCTTTGTAAGACTCCTTCAGATTTTTATTATTTTTTTTTAATATTCAGATGCAACTGGTATGCCATTCAAGTTATGTTATGACCTTTTTACCATGCTCCCTTTCCAAGTGGAGGTAATAAGTAGGGTACATCCCTCGGTCCATTCCCTTCTTGTCTCTTGTGATCCTGCACTTGACGGTGACCCCCTGTGGGGCAGGTCTGACAGCAAACTCCTCCAGGTCATCCACATCTATGAGAGGCTCATTTGTGGAAGGACTGGGGGCTGAGGCCGCTTCCTAAAACAACAAGCAAAATTCAGGGCTTTTTAATTTCCATTTACAAGGTTATAAGCACAAAGGAACGGCATTTGATAGAAGTTGCACTTTTAAAAAGTCAAACCAAGGGCCATATTGTCTCGCTGGTGCTCTGTGTGCAGACCCACCTGGTGGAGCAGAACAGGGTGGCTGCACAGACAGGGTGTGTACAGGGCTTACAGAGCAAAGCCTGGCTCACACCTTCCCATCTCACCACACTCGTGTCAGAAAGGCTGTGCTCAAGGACAGGGGTGGCCTTTGATGGAAGGAAGGAATGGGATAGGGAGCAAGACTTTAAGCTCCAGAGAGATCTAACAAAGATGAGAAGTCAGGGCAGTATATAAAAGAGCAGGGCACCATCAACTGGTTTAGCAAGATCTTGTGATTTAGCATATTTGAACCACCCAAAGTCTTATTTTATGTTCAGATTGTAGCAGAGAGAACAGGGTGGGAAAATGCCCAGAAAACGTCAATGGAAACAAAAGATCCTTCTGAGCACCTGCAAGAGGTAGAAAGGTAAATATTTATTGTTTCCCTTTCTCTTCATTCAAGTTGAGACAATATTTGCCATTCTTTTCTCCAAGTCATTATTTTCATTGCTTGCTCTTGCGAAGCCTGAGAGGTGTGACAGTAAATCACCTTGGAGAGACTCTAGTGCATATTAAACACAGAACAAGAAAGCCAGGCCTGTCCTGAGTGCACCCTGAAATCATGCAGTTCATAGCAGTTTGCACACCCCTTCTTCAGCACTCTCCCCTTACCTTATTGGATTTCTTGCTCGTGGCAGAACCAGGCCGGGTGTTACTGTTTAACTGTGAAGAACTGGAGCTGTCTTCATCCTCCTCATCTTCTTCCTCATCAAAATTCATGCTACTTGAAATGCCTGAGGAGAAAACAGCACACTTATATGAAATAGTGATAGATTAAAGCTGCCCATACTTGCTGTAAAACACCACTGATCAGACTGCTGCACCCTGAGGCTCACAGGTGAGGGAGGGGGTGTGTGAGAGTGGTTCATTGTGTGAGGCAGAGCATGAACACATGGGTCAGACAGCAGCTCTCCTGAGAAGCCTAAACATTCAGGTAAAAGAGACAGGAAACATCATGGTTTCCATTCCACAGAGAGCATCAAGTTACCTGGTTAAGAACTAAATTCAGATCATCTTCATCCAATCAAGTACTTCAAACACAACACAAAATCATAAAGCTGAAATTGGAGCTGAGAGGACAACCTAGCACAGCCACTTGGAAACCCTCACAATTAAAATACAAGCCCTTTTACAGCACACTTTTAGCTGTGTGATCTGCTGAAGAGCACATCTTAGACCGAGAAGAAACATTCACATCAAGGAAATGTTCTCCTGCATCTTATTTCATGTAAAGAATAGTATCAGCCCAGGCCAAAGGAACTGCCTTACAGCACTTGAAAATTTGACTTTACAGGAATTCAAAACCTCAGACATTTCAAAGGGAAACACAACTTTGAACATCAAATAGGTCTTAGCAGCAAAAAGCATCAATGGTGGGACATTTGCCAGGCCTAGTTTTTCAAAGGGTATCATGCAGATGAAGCCACCCCATATCCAAGTTCAAGCTCTCTAAATTCCATATATTACAGGCTATATTCTATCCTTTAAAAAACCAAAAAACATCACTTGGTCCAGAACTCCCACAATGGGTAAGTCCAATATAGAAGGATAAATGAAATGCAGATTTCCAGAGCCAAGCAGCATGGACATAATTAACTTTTTCCTTCTGTACTCACCAGGAACATGATCCAGGGCGACAAGACTGGATTGGGAGGTGGAAGAGGACCAGGATGTATTTGCATGGGGATCTGGGAAAGGAAAAAATCCACGGGTTTGATTCTGCAAACCCTTCATTGAATGAACAAGCGTAACCTGGCAAGAGGACTCCATACAGGGCTAAAGGCTTCTGGGATAGGGCCACAATGCTGCTGCTTGGATTCACAATTTTGGCACTGCACCATCAAATTCACCTTTTACCTGCTTATACCTGCTGTGATCTTCACTTTCAGTACCTTGACTAAAGTGAAAAAGCCCTGGATCACAGAGCTGAAGCTTCAGCAAACATCATTCACACTGAGCTGCTGTGCCACCAGCATTTCTGTGCATGATGTGCACTGCATGGTGGGGTTTGGGCTTACTTTAGAATTCTAACAAAATAAAAACCCTCAAACCTGATTGATAAAAGTGATACACACAGATTCTACACAATATTGAGTCAGTAACATTGAAAGAAGTATTCAGATTCATATTCAGATGGCCTAAATTCTACTTCAGTCCCTGTGCCTACTGTGTCCTCATCAGCAAAAGATGAAATCAGGCTCTCTAAACTGTTTTTGTGGGAGCTCCAGGGATATGCATAAAGATTTTATTGTAGTTTAGTCTTCTGGAATATGAACTTGATCTGTAACAAGCAGACAAAACCAAACTAATGTACAGAAATATAAACAGTAGATATAGACTCAGGAATGGTTTTCTTCAGTTCAAATTTTGGAACAGATGAAGAAAAAGATAGTAAAAAAGGCATTAAAATACTTTTTGCTTTTATTGCTGCTTCCAGTAACTTCAGTGCACATCCCTTTAGAATATCCAGATGCACACTGGATAGTGAAACACTGCCAGAGTAGTAAGAGTGAGGATATAAAAGTAAACCAGGAGCATAAGCAATGCTTGCATTGCATTCAGCTGCCCTGTGAAAGCTCTCATTATCCACTTCTTCAGCTCCCCCAGTGCTAACATACACCACAGAGCATGACAGCAAAACCTTTCAATAGGACCTGGTTATGCAAGGGAGGCCTGAGTTCACAGGTCAACAGATATTTTCAAAGCCTGTAGAATTCATTCATTATTAATCACACACTCATTAATCACAAGCATTATTTCTTAATAAGGAAAATCGTGTTCTAGGCTCTATGCATGGGTAATGGACACAGTCCATCTCCTCAGCTGGCAGCTGCACAATAAAGCCATAATTCATATCCACAGACAGAACTGGTTTATTTCCACACCTGTGCTCACTATTTCACTATTTCAGTGGTGAAAATTCTGTGCCAGCCTTAGAAACATCTGCGCTCACAACCTGCGGGGGAAAAAGCTTCAGGGAGTTCCTGTTTTGGAATTCAGAAATGAAATTGATCCCTTTCCTAAATCTCAAAACTTCAGGTGGCAAAGAAGAACTAATACCCAATTGCTCATTCCATGCCCTTTACAGAGACATATTGGAAACTGATAAGTGTGAGGACTACATGTTAGTTATTCAGTGTTAGAACTTATGGAAGTCTGACTCTGTCCTAGTGACTCATTTGCCAGAGAGGAGCTCCACAGATTAACACTTTGGAAATTAAAAGGATGAATATTTCCTACAGGAGGAAAATTATTCTAGAATGGCAATTTCCAACAGATGGAGAAATCAAATAAAACATTTGGCATTTTCTTGCAAGTGGCATATTCTTCTCACACTTGGTAGCCTATAACCTCTTGTCTTGTTACAGAGCTTGACTCATTGGGGAAGGAGAGACACGTGCTAAGAGAAGTTTCTCTCCACCAGGTTAGTGCCAAAGAGCAGAACAGGCATGAATTAGAGCTATGCAAATCCAACGGGATTCTGCTTTTGCTACGAGACCAGTTAGCATTTCATAGAATCATAGAATGAGCTGAGTTGGAAGAGAACCTTCAGGATCATGGAGTCCAGCTCCTGGCCCTGCACAGGACACCCCAAGAGTCACACCATGTGTCCCAGAGAATTGTCCAAATGCTTCTGGAACTCTGTTGGGCTTGGTGCTGTGCCCACTGCCCTGAGGAATCTGTTCCAGTGCCCAACCACTCTCTGGGTGAAGAACCTTTTCCTAATATGCAACCCAAACCTCCCCTGACACAACTTCAGGCCATTCCCTCGGGTCCTGTCACTGTCACCACAGAGAAGAGATCAGTGTCTGCCCCTCCTCTTCCCCTCATGAGGAAGTTGAAGACCGCAATGAGGTCTCTCCTCAGTGTTCTCTTCTCCAGGCTGAACAGACCACATGCCCTTGGCAACTCCTCATACGGCTTCTCCTCCAGACATTCACTGTCCTCGTGGCCTCCTTTGGACACTCTCTAACAGTTTAATTAACGTCTTTTCTATACTGTGGCACCCAAAAATGCACACAATATTCAAGGTGAGGCTGCCCCAGTGCAGGACAATCCCCTCCCTTGCCCAGCTGGCCATGGTGTGCCTGATGCCCCCAAGGACAGGGTCGTCCCTCCTGGCTGCCAGGGCACTGCTGGCTCCTGTTCAACCTGTCATGGACAAGGGGCCCCAGGTCCCTTTCTGTAGTGCCTTATCTTTGTGCACTTCTCCTTCTGCTCCTATACCATGCAAGAGAAGCCCTGACAGGAGACAGCAACTCTGAAGGCCTGATGGGAGACAGCAACTCTAGACACTTTTCAGGTGACGTGCCAGTAAGGACATGCCACAAGCAGTGAAATGGCAGTGGGAATCCACATGAAGAACTTTATCTCTGCATAAAGTATCACATTAATGGTGGGATACTCAAAACTTTCTCAAAACAAGCATCCTGTGCTGGTATGAAGCAGCAAACCATACACATATAGTAAAAACAACTTACAGAGATGCTGCTGGCATTATTTTAATACCTGTCTTTGTGTCTCACCCAGCATAGCTCTGCTGTTAATAAAAATGAGTAAACCTCAGTATTCCCATTTAAATAAAAGTGTCCCCCTCGCCTCAACTTGAAACACACTAGTGGTTCACTCTTAGCAGTGTCTGTTCTGAGCAGCAGTATACTCAGACCTGGTAAAAAAGGTTGTATCATATATTTGAGAATATACAGAAGCAACACAAACAAAAAAATTTCCACTCTCTGCTTCTATTAAACACAAATTTGGGGAGAATAAAAATATATGATAACCTGGAAAAAAACCATCAAAACCAAAAGTGTCCCCCAGAGTAAAAATCTGAGTGCTGTGACCTAATTTGCAAAGTCTGTGGGTACTTTTTAAGTCAATCAGCTTTAGTTGAGTAGTGTGCCTGATGATTAAATATTCTGAGCCATGGTCTAAGGCAACACAATCACCACACAGATCAGAACTTGTTAGTCATGCCCAACACCCCTGCAACTCAAATGCCCAGGAAATAGCGCACTTGGAGAAAATCTGCCCGTTTCAGTTGGAGCTGCTCACATCTGCAGGGTAACGTCCCAGAAAAAATGAATCTTAGTGAGAACTGCTCTGCAGACAAGAGGCAGCATTTAGGTATGAATAGTCCATTCTACACGAGTCAAGTTTGCACTTACATTTTGCTCTTTATACACAAAGAGTTTATTCTTAAAGCATCAGAGCACTCTTGGCTTGAGCCATCTTTGCTTTAAAAGCTGTACACTGAAGAAGAACAACTCCAAAGCAAATGTCTTCAGAAAACGCTTTGTGAGGAGTTGGGGATTTTTATTTTTTCCTTCCTACGGTTCGTGTCTAAGGGGAGATAACAGTGCAGGAAGGAAGAGGCAGATGCATGAATGTGTACATACACAATCTATCTCTCAAGGCATGCATGCCTCTGGAAAAAGAAAAATAAATTCCAGAACATTTGAGGACTCTGCGTGGGAAATGCTTCAGAATGTGGTGTACTTTTCACCTCTGCAACCCTGAACAGACACTACGAAAACATGAACAATGTGTAACTGACTGCACCACTAAAATTATTGTTCTAGTTTGAATGTTGCTATTTCATGCTGGTTTTTAACCATCAAGTAAGTGATTTCCAGAGTTATGCATTATAAAAATGTGAACAGATGGATGTGAGCATTGGCATCTGCCTGGTACCTTAATAATGGCACTGCACTGCAGATGGGGAAGTCACATCCCTGAGAGCCTGCAGAGCTCACGCTCCTTGGGACAAGAGAGAACTTCATTGTTTTATATCTTTTTAGGTTTGGGGTTTTGGATTTTTTTAGGAAACAGAATAGAGCCTAACAGGCTCTGAGGAGAACACACCCAGAACTGTGCTTAGGCTAGGGCTGACAGTGACAACAGGAAATTGAGTCAATGTCCATCAAGCAAGCAGTGAGAACATGAAGGAAGCTTTAGCTACTTACCTTTCTTCTGCATTGCTGTTCTAAGATCTTGCTTGCTTTGCTGTTGCTGGCCAGTAGCCACTTTCTCACTGTCATCTTCATCATGGCTAGACTGTCCAACAGTGAGAATCTGCACTTGACTTCCTATCTTCTGAACATCATCTTGAAAAGCAGCTGGGCCATCAATCCCTGTCAGACAGCAGCAAAAGCCTTAGTTGTCTTTGTGTCAAGAAGTTACTGAAAAGAGAATTGCTCACTCACAAAACTAGCAGCTTTTCTAGGAGTCACAGATTGGATGTTCACATTCAATAATATTTCTAGACTTAAACAAGACTAAGCTAGCCTCCAAGGCAAACATTTTACTTCCCACATACTGCACTAGAGAATCTCCAGGAGAGGATCAGGATTTCACTGGTGCCCTCCTCTCCCCAAAGCACGCCTGCCCCCTGCACCAGAAAGACTGAAAACTAAGCAGAAAAGAAACACACTGGAGAGAAGTGACAAAGCAAACAGATAAAATTTTCATAATGGCACACAAGTGATCCAGAAACAGATCAACCTGAGTCCCAGGTTATGCCATATCCCCATATAAACACCACTGCTGTCATGAAATACTTTAAAGCTTCAAAACCTGGGAAATTCACAGGTAGATCTGGCAGTGTATCTAACAGAGGGGCAGCATGTTAACAAGCCTAATCACATTTCTGAATTAGCAAAATCACCATACAGGTAATGCATCAGAGCAAAATGATAAGGAAAGTATTACACATTCCCTGGAACCTCCATCCTCTTGAGATGCTTAAATCCCAACCAGGCACCAGGTCCTGAGCAACCTGCTGTGAGCAGGGATGAGGGACTAGACAGTGCCCAGAGGCACCTCCCAGCCTCAGCCATGCTGTGATCCTGTGGCTCCTGACCACAGCCAGAAAGACACTATTTATCTCCTTATGGCTGCAAATCACCTCCAAAGAGAGAAAAAGAAAATAAGGGGTGGGGGTGTGTTCTTACCACGAGCCAACTTCATTTTGTTTCTTCAGGACAGCAAGGTAAAACATCAGACTGCAAATGTACTTCAGCTCTTAGTCAAGACACAGAGCTGGAATATGTTACTAAATCATCTATATAAAAATGCACTTCTGTATCTATAAAAATGGTAATATTTTCATGTATAGATATAATAAATAGCATGAGCTGTATACTCCTGCTGTTGTGAAATTTTTGTTAATAAGCAAGCAACATTGTGCAGAGTTAGCAGCCACTACAAAAAGCTAATTCAGTAAAGGAATATGGTGCTTCTCACACCAAACAGAGATGAATAAACCCTGTGAGAAAGAGCTGCAGGGATTGGGATTTTTTTTTGGACTGTGATCTGTAGCAGAAGTCTCCAAGAATACCATTTCATCCTGCTTTGCCAGCAGCTGTCAACTTGCATTAAAAGACAGCTGGATTATACATTTAGCATGCTTAACTGTACTTTGCAATATCTGCTGTCACTGCCACTGCAATACGAAGCATAAGTGGAAAAAAGAGTGGTTCATATCCCCAGGAACAGCACTGGCTGTGCAGCCACCCAACGAGATGCAGTCTGACACTGCAGAGGTGTTAAACCCACGGAGTTCAAGACTACAAGGAGTTATTGCTTCATCTGCATTACACAGACCCTGGCAATTTCTGCACCAAGTCTGCAAATTCTGATTTACTCCCAGCAAAGCTAACAACAACAACAACGACTAACAGCAAATAAATAATCTGTCCATCCAACCTTGAGGGACTAGATAAAGTCCTTGGAAATGTCTCTGTGACCTTGCTAGGATGACAATTTCAGAAGCAGCTCTGCATGATGAACAGTATCATCTTCTGTGCTGCAGGTATAATATAACAGTGAAAAGAACTGTATTTTTCTTAAAATTTATCCTAGGAGAAGCACCACTGCAAAGGTGCTCTAGAACAGACAGGCAGCTGCTCAGATTCTCTGTAGTTTTTTTAACAGCTTTACAATATTAACCATTATCATTGAAGTCACTGCCTAAAGATAGGTTCTTGTCTTAATATTCTGAATTTCAAAAGTGTTAAGCATCCATGAGTTTACAGGATGCCTCATGCATATCATACCTAGCCCCTTATAAAAGCACTGGATGATAAAAACCTAATTTTGAGAATGCTTTTGAGAAGGAACAAAACACCTTAATTATTCTTCTTCAAAGCAGACATTGATCTGCAGCAAATGAAATGCCTTCAACAGCACTGGAGATTGCACTGAGGCTGCTTTTTTCCAATGCCTGCAGAACATCTGCACTCGCATCCCATGCTGTCAGGAACATCATGTATTATTAGGAGTCAGGACAAAGGCTACACTGGCAGGTCACAGTTTTAGAGAAGAAAAATCAATTTCAGTGTTCTGAAGAGTGCATCACTGGTAGAGTGTGTTATTAAGCATTAGGAATGGTTCCACTGGTGAGCACATTTAAGGGAATGAAATATGTAGCAAGACAGAGAGGATTTTTAAAAAAAAGAGGAAAAAAAAGAACCTCTGCTAGATTAGAACACTGTAGGTGGCAAATGCAGCATTAGCTACTTAATACTTGTGTGTGTGCATAATCTTTGTAGCTACACATGCATGTATAAAATGGGATTAAATGCAGGCATACACACACATTTTTCTATATCAGGAGGTATAAGTGCATCTTTGTAAGCCATAGTTCAAAAGGCAGCTTTGCCACCACCTACCAAACGTCTGAAAACATCTGAAAACACTTCCAAGCTTGTGTAACCATGATATTCCAGGTGGATCTCTCCCTCTCCTTGCCTCACTGACTCCTTTTCATCCACTCCCTAGAAGATTGGTTCTCTGTGTAATAAAACAAACCACTCATCTATAGCTTCTGTGCTTAAGGACATAGCCAAAAGAGGCAAGGAAGCTGAGTGGGTTGTGCCAAAAAAGTTTTCATTGCTGTGGTCAGCATTTTTTACAGTGTTTCCCAACAATCAGGCAGGGAGAAAGTCTGACACAGACAGCCTTGAATACCTGCTAAGAAGAAAGGGGAATTTTTGAGAGGCAAATGTGAAGGAGGGCAGAGAGGAAAGAAGATTGGAACTACCTCAGAATACCAGTCCCTTCAGAAAAGGCCTTTTGGTATACTTTGGCATGATCATGTCTCAGATGAAAACCAGAGGTACCAGAAATGAAAACAAAGCAATACTGGAGAAAAAAGAAAAGCATCAGTAAATGAGCATTGCATTTATAGCCTGCAAACTACTATTCATCAATGCCTGTATTCTCTTAGACCTAAATCTTCTAGACAATATTTATAAATAGGCAGCACCAATCTGTTAAAAGTTGGTAATCTAAACTACTGAATGGCAAACAAAATTACACATCAGGAAAGGAACATAGCATAGAAACACAAGTAATTCTGTCCCTGCTTTACAAATGCAGAGCTGCAGGACAGGGAAGTTCTTGTTCTCATTTCATAGGGCGTTTAAGGCACAAGTTTGATGTATGAAGCTGGCCACACTGCTCACAGATTAAGAATATGATTAAGCCCTTTGCAGACCAGACTGGAGAGTTGACCAAGGTCAGGCAGGAGGCCTTTGGAAGAGAACATGCATTTCCTGAGCTCAGTTACTGACAAAGGAGTCATATCCACGTGGATAACACCCAAGGCTCTGGGTGCAAATGCTATTCAAGACCTCTGCAGAGCAGCTCTCCCTCCAACTGAGGGATGGCAGCACAACCCTTTAAAGGACGGCCTGCTCTGAGGTCAAGGACAGGGAATCCCAGGGAGATCTGACACCAGAACAAATAGTTTCCATCCTTTACAGAACTTGGCTTAAAGCAAACCCTGCTGTCAATATTTTCTAAGCCATTTCCCATTATATTCCTGTTCTTATAGGGGCTGTGCATCTGCTGATAGGGGTTCAAGCAACTGCAAAATCACAAAGGGATTTGTTTAGAGGGAAAGGGAGCAAATAAAATTTTTTTTATGAAAGGACAGCATGAGATAATTTAGTCCAAACCTCCACTGGACTATTGCTAGCACCAGTTCAGGACAATAAAAGCAAGTACTCGAGCACAAAGCTCTATATTCACTTTGATGAAATCTAAAACAGTAAACAGGAACTGTACATTCATAAATCTTTATCCTTAGGAGGTCAAAATTGCTTCTTCACAATCAAGTTCACATGTTGCCAAAGCACAGCCTGAAAGGTTTGTCAGATCTAGAAATAACAGGAATTTTCTTGTTGGAAATTCACTCGTTGTTCCTCCTACCCTTTTTATTTAGTGCCCAGGGAAGCCGAGATAAATCTGCTTTACATGAACGTCCCTCCCCCCATCAGAAAGGAAGTGCTACAGTGAGAAATGATGCTTCTCACCCAACAACTGCTGCTGCTTTCTGAGCCAGCCAGTGTTAATGTAGCTGCTTGTTACATAGGAAAACGGGACAGGATGCACAAATCAAAACACTCAGACAGGCGTGAAAGAGAGAGAAGAAACACGGAAGAAGCCAACCAAATCAAAACATGGAATAGCCACCCTGGCAGGAAAAGCTCTGTGTGTCAGAGCAGCTCCTCGGCTTCCTGGCTCCCAGAAAGTCAGCAGGAAATACACAATGTACCACTCACATTTAAGGTAAAATTTCTGTGAAATTATTGTTTATTTTGATATTTTAAACACATCCAGGCTCCTGATTTCACTGACGAGAAAGAAATCTTCATTTATGTTGTCCATGGCAGTTCAGAGCTGAATCTCCTAGAATTTTCCTAGAATGTACTTACATAGTCTAAGTGCAAGAGTTTTGGGAAGAAAATCCAAACCTAACCAACCACCAATAACTTTTCACAAAATGATTCCTGAATTTTCATATCACATTTCACTTTGTATTAACTCCTGGCTTCTCATGCTTTTCTGGGGTTTTTTAAAGTTCCATTTTTCTTTCCTGATTTGCCCCATTCACTGCACACAGCCAAAAAATTCACTTTATCCTGTATATTTATTAACTTCTTTGTACACCTTTCCAAACAAAGTAACGACACCACTACGTACCTGTAATACTTTCATGAATCTCCTTTTTTAAAGACTCATCAAGATCTTTGATAGCTAAACATGCTCTGGTTTTGTAATATTATGTAGGGTGCATACTTTTCATAGGTTTCTGCTTCAAATATTTTCACTAATTTGCATGATTTTTCTGTTGAACCAGCAAGTACAGTGGGTTCACTGTTATCCTGAATCACCCCAATCTGCCACAAATCAAACCAGAATTTAATCCACTATTTCCATTTGAAAGACAACCATTTCACATATGCATTTGTTACATATGGGGTTTTTTTTTCCCAATACTGAATATTTTGTCAAGCAATAAACTGTGAGACTGAAGCTTTCAGAAATACCAGTTTAATGAGCTAAGCTACTACAAAATGTCATCAATTTACTGCAGTTCCAGGCTCTGTCCCACAAAAATTATGGTTCTTTTTAAAAATAGGCACAGAGCACACTGCACGCTGCCATTAAGAAATACCACTAATAATCACAGATTTAGAAAAAATTGCTGAATACCATGTTACCATCACAGAATTACAAAGTGCACTGACATGAGCAGTTAGCTACATTCCTTTTCCTATGCCAGTGCAACCTCATTAAACCTGATTTTTTCTCTCACGTTTGTCTTCAGCACATTGTTCTGATCACAGCTTCATCACTCTTCAAGCCACTTAAAAAAGCATTACACATCTAAAACCAGAGTGCAGTCATTACACTACAGCTTCAACAGCTACTCATGTATAATTCAACAATTTTTTGCTCTGAATTAGCTTCTTATTCACAGGATCTGGTCTAAGTGTTCTTTTTTCTTAAAACACAAAAAGCTGGGCTATGCTTAGAAAGGGAAGGCCCACTATAGCTAGATACTAACAAAAACCTTTAAAATGCTATTTTAGCATGTTAAGTGCACTTACCCCTCAGCATTCATCCTGCTCATTTACAGGACATACAAAGGTTACACTCAGAGTGGAGACAAACCTGAAGTGATTGCAAAGCTAAAAGCAGAACCTAAAATTTCCCAAGATTTGCTCTAATTACCAATGAACTCCTCCCAACAAAATCTCTTGTGCTAAAACATGGCATAAAACCACTTCCCCTTCATCCACTTTTATAGTTAGATCTGAAGTTATTAACAAATCCATTCAATACTGTTATAAAAAAATCTTTCCTTAATACTCACATCTGTTTTTAAAAGTAACTGAAAATTAACACGAATTCCACTACAGGGATCTGTTACCACTTGCATTTTCTTCATTTCTAAGTTGAAAATTAGCTATATGTGTAGTAGATTTATCAGCAAAATCCCCCTGGAATTTTTAGGATGCATTTAGTTTTACTTTTACATCCAATAAAAAAATATTTTGCAGTTTTGATAAGGACGGAAGACTGAAATCCAGTCATAATCCTCCCGAGTTTACAACACTGTCAAAATAAACCAGATATTACTCCAAGGGTAAAATTATACATGAATGAACAGCTAAATCCCAGTGTACAGAAAAAGTACATGAGCTGGATGAGGTGCTATGTGTATGCTCTGAATGTACTTTGACTGGCTTTTATTTGCTTCTAATCATCTACATGAACTTCAGGAGAGGAGATACCCAGCATTTTCTTTGCTATAATTGACATATAATTGATGAATAACACCTCCACTCTCTGAAAACTTGGAACTGATGGGTAAATGCTGAAGGCCAGGGAAAAGCTCCCATAGTAGAGCAGGATGAGCAATAAGAATTGCAGCAGAGGCTGAGGTTTCTTGGGCTAAAAATATTAGTTCCCAACACATGGAGCAGTGTTAGCATGCCAAAGTTCTCAGTCTACACAAAGTGACTTCACTTTTACTGACACAACCTGCTTTTATTAACATAGGCTAAGGTTTGCCTGCTTGGGGGATTTTTCAGAAGATGAGTAAAATTATAACTGGCATATGAGAAAACTACTAGGTGTTACCTGCTGTGGGATAATAAAAAAACTGTGCAGCACAATATTTTCAGTTCTGAACACAGTACAGACACAGGCATGTCAAAAGAGGCATTATATGAGATAAAACAGAGCCTCAAGGCTATGCCGTAACCATGATTTAAGTATTAGTTCACATAATGCTCCCTTTCAGGTTTTCTTTTAAACTAGCAAAAGAATTTTTACTCTTCAGCAAGATGTACCTCAAAATAAAATTTGGCATTTGTATTACCACGCTGGAATGTCACTACTTTTTACATTAAACTGGGAAACATTTGCTTTCTGTTCATTTATTTTGCCAATAATTTTTAAATTGAGTTAATTTTACCTTTGACACACACCATCTTTTCTCAAATACATGAACAGCCTTTAGCTCAGGGCCAGGCTCTAAAGCCTGTATAACCTAGAGCTTCCCTTGCAGCCAGAAGAACTACAGAGAGATGCTGCAGATTCAGATCTCAAGAATTAAGCTGCAATACGCAAAGGATTTTACTAAGGTAGGCTCAAGCCCTGCAAAATCCCTACAGATAAGCCCCAACACTTTGACCTCAATAATTAACCTTATTAGTCATTGCTATCTTTAAAAAGACTTGTCAAGGATATACACTACTTTCTCACTGAAGCAACAGTGGAGAAACTGTTGGACATGCACAAGACAGGAATACAGTACAGTCCAGGCAGGACAGTGTTACAGTGGCCTTATTCAAGAACTGGAAATTATTGGAAAGTTATTTCATTTTATTAGTCATTCAGCACCACATAAAAAGTAACTGTATGTGGTACAACAGCCTCTCTTTCTGTGAGTGTACACACACACACACACATATATATATATATATATATATATAAATTTAAATACCAGTAAAGTAGCTCATTATTTCTTGCACCTAGCTCAAATTGTAAATCTAAGAGTGGCAATGTCATTTCTACCTACCCTTTTTTCATTATCAAGAGTGTATTTTTTTTGTCTACCTCATCACACACAAAGTCATTGTAGAAAATTTTTCATACAAACACCTCCCACTTGTCAGTCAGGCAGGACAAAGCAACACTGAAGTAATAACTTGAAAAAACCCTTTGAGGATGTTATCTCAGTTTTGTTGAATTGATTTTCAAAATGTCCCCTTAACCTCTAATTTGTATAGTTTAAACCTCACTCAGAGTCTGGACAGAAGCAGCTGCAATTCTGCCTCTCCAAACAAGATTAGTTTTAGATAATCTAAAAAAGCACACTCTTGTAAGATGATTCTCTTCTTTTTACCACTGCAGGAAAACACCATCATCTCTCCTTCAGAACTTTCTTCCTCCTCTGCAATTTGAACAAGCACTCTCCTCTGGAAAAAACTCCATTTACATATTTTTTTACTCCAAGGCTGTACATGCCTAGACATGACCAAGTCACATACACTTTCCAACCTCAGAAAAATTTCAGGAAATTACATTTAGACAATTTTCAGATTTTCAAATAAATTATATAAAAAACAAGAGAGAGAATTGACAGCAAAATAATGAATTTAACATCTGACATGCAGCTGCATGCAGCTAACCTTTGTGTTTCCCTTTTTTCTCCTTTCTGGTGCTGCTACTCTGACAGCTTGCAGCTGCTGCCTTGGTTTTTTTAGTTGGTTTCGGAGCTTGGGCGTCCACTACCACCTTTACATCTTCCTGTTCAGCCTCCTGCACTGCTTCAGTGATTCAGGGTACCCCACCAAAAAAGAAAACAAACAGAGAGAGAAGAGAGAAACAGAGAGAGAGACAAGAGAATGAATTGAGGACTTTGCAAAGGCATAAAAGAGAAAGTAAACGTAGCAGAGTTTGGTATTTCAGGCAATTCATGCAGTGAGGAGAGCCAAGTAAACCAGAATTTGCAAAGCTGGAGTAAAAATCTGAAAGTGTTAGGTTAGCTGAGATATATTTCCTTACATTTTTCTTCCTCAGAATAATATATCAACTCCTAACTTCCAGTCCAAAAGTGACATCAGAATATTATTGTATTATTGAGCTATTGTAGGAAGCATTTTTCCTCATAGTAAAGCTCTGCCAGAAGGATCATCAACAGTGGCAGCATGAAGGCAGAAAAATTTTATTTTGACTTCGTAGCATCCATGCTTAAAGCTACATCCTAACTCTCTAAACAGGGAATCATCTGAAGGTTACTTTCAAAGCACATCTTGCACAGTCGTGTAACACAGCATGATGAGTAGATTGGCCATGCATTTTAGGGTGAAACTATACCCAAGCTGAATCTAAAAACTCTCCCTACTTTGTAGCATACACAAATTAATTAATTTCTTGGAAGGACTCTACAAAATATGGACAGCATAAACTGTGAATGTCAGCATAATTCACGCAGTGTTCCTTGTTTTCAAAGTAAAGAGAGGCTTTATCATTTTCCTAAAAGCACGACACACTTAGAGGTCAATATTTGAGTCTCTGAAAGCAACGCACACCATAACTCTTTCCTCTGGCTAGACCAAACCTCAACGTTAGATAAATATCACCATTGCCTTCATGAAATGCATAAAGAAACTGTCAAACTTCACACCCCAAACTACAGGTGGGCACCAAGAGATTTTGGGGTTGGCTGCTGGTCACTGGTAAGTGCTAAGCCCCATTGGCTTCATGTGGTGGCCATGGTTTCTCTCCCTGGCACATGGGCCTCCCACCTTTTCCTTTTCCCAAAGCTAAAGTACTTTCTTTAAAAGGATAAAAAAAGTCCACTAAGGATCATTATGGGAAAGAACTGGTTGCCCTAAAATTGCTTTTAAAATATCCAGACAAACTTCTCAAATGCCCAAAAGACAAAATTATTCTCAATGACGTGTGGACTGACACTATTCTCACTCTGAAGGGGAAAATTCTCCCTAAGCTTCTGGTCTGTGAAGCAACTTTCCTCTTCAGCAAATCCTTCAAGCACACGAACAGAAATAGAAACACCAGGGAGATTCTCAAAGGAGAAAGATGAAACAGATTTAGTCATGTCTGTGTAGACTGCAGCTCCCAAACCCGCTGCTACCCTCCCCAGCACAGCAATCTGTTATGAGTAGCATTGCATTCACAACACAGCAGGCACCTGAGGCACTCAAACACACGCTCCTTTTCTCATTGTGCAGAGGAAGGGTTCCATTCCACAGAGAATATACATTAAATTATTAGAGGAGAGACCTGAAGTCCAAAGAAACAGCTTGTCACCGCCCAATTTTTCATGTCTGCCTTTGTCAAACACTAATCACAGGACTGCAATCCCTCTGCTGCGTGGAAAGGAGCACTGGAAATGAACAAGACAAAATCAAAGGAGCGAGTGCACAGGGAAAATGGCACATAAAAGACACTCCACTGGGTCCTACCTCCACGGGCATGGCAGCCTCACACTATGCATGGAACCACAGTCAGCTCCCCACAGTCTTTAAACAGGGGTGATTTGTCAACCCAGCACCTATGCTATATTTGTACCTCAGTCTCTCTTTAAAAACTAGGCTGTGTTCTTTTAATTGTTTTGAAGATGATAATCCATGCTATAATTAAATTCAGTACTTTACAAATAACCTATAATAAGTGGCCATGCAATTCTCTAAATCATTTTAAATCTGGCTGTATTCATTCACTCAGAAGCACCATTTACTTGGTCCAAAGCAATGATCAATCAGCAAAGGATGAAATGACATTTTTCAATGCAAAGTTAAAGACTTATCTTCTCTATCTTGCCATCCATTCTTTCATCTTACAAGTAAAGCCCTGATGGTTTTTGAGTTAGTTTTGCCTCAAAACTTTGAGCAAGAGGTATCTGATAATAAGTTCAGTGAGGGAGCTCCAAAGGACAGAGAAGAGAATATTTCCATTGCTTTACTCTGTGAGGCAGAAAACAGGATTTCAGCCCAGTAGCCATTCTGAGCATATACCTTGGCTGCTGTCTGTGGTAAATGGGCCTTTCAGATACAAGTGATGGAGGCTGCAAAATAAGATTTAAATCATAAAGATAATGATACTGTGCCTGGGTTCATGAAAGGAATTGGCACAGAATGTCCTGTTTCTAAAGGATACATTTCTGAGCATTACCATTATGTTTAAAGTACTACCTCTATAATAAATCCAAATTTAATCCCAACATGCCATCTCCACCACAAAATCATCTCATTCTTAGCTTTTAGCTATTTGGCAAATAGCAGACCTCAGCTAAGGCTCACCCACTCACTCATGTTTTCTCTGGTGTTGTCTGCAGATACCAAAGAAAGTTTGCTTTCTGTACAAATTCAGTTCAGGGCATATCCTTGCATTTAGGCAAGCTCCTGTCAACAGGCCAGCCAGGATTTGGATCCTTGCAGCCTGCAAACCCAAAGGGACAGGTCTGTGAGCTTCCTCTGCTCAGTTGGTCCAGCAGGCTTGGATGTGGAGCAAAGTAAAAAATCCTGTTTTCTGTTTCCAGAGCTTTCTCCTGCCCTGGAGAGTTGGAAGAAGGACCATTTCTAAGCCCTGTGTACTCGCTCTGCAGCTGGTCATTAGCATGTGCAGCTTTGAACTTCTCCAATCAGCATTCCTTCCAGGCCGCCTTTGTGGAGATGCAGCAAGTCAGAGAGGCAGTGTTTATCCCCAGCCACGTTGTCAGGGGATCAAATGTCTTCCTCTCTGCCCTCTGCTGCATCTTTGGATCACTATCTAACAGACTGACAAGAATTTCCCTTCTCAGCAGGATGGAAACCTTGAGGTTAACTCTAGCCTACATTCTACACAGGCTCTAGATAGCCCATAAAACAATTTACAGTTCCCTGCAAGAAAGCCTGAATAAGGAAAATGAGAGAAACTGGCTCCCTAAATAATATTCACTGATACAACAATATGACTATGTCCTTCACTGGACATCAAAAAGTTAAAAACAATGAGAGGCAGCACCAGAGGATAAATAAATTAAGAACCTTAAATGCAGCTATATGGGGATGAAATTTCAAAGATTGTCACTCAAAAATGCATTCATTTCAGTACAGCTACATTTAGGCAGCTTTAAAAATCCCTACTGACATTATCTTAAACAATAGGAGACTAGGTTTGAAAATCTATCCTGATACTTCATATGCCCCACCCCAGATTATTAAAATTTTCACTTAAAAACTCCAGAGATTTTCCTTTTCCATAAGAATTATTTGTTTGCACTAGAATTTGCATTCAGACAAGAAAAAAATGGAGGAGCAAGTGCTGTAGTGAGTCAGCATTCCAAACAGAAAAATCCACTGGACTCTCAGACCTGGTATTTCACTCTAGTTTGAACTTAATAAATTGTAAAAAATGGTTTTGAGATAAATGCCAAGCTTACAAATAAAACAACCATGTGACTTTAGTGTCAGTATTATTCATCCATGTTCATTAAATCAAGTACTGACTACTAACCTCAAATCAGTATTAAAAAAAGTATTTTTTGGGAGACAGAAAGCAGCACAGATTGCAATATTAATTCAGGATCTGAGATGAAAAGAAAAGAGGAACAATCTGTTAACATAATACAGGAGAGTATGGAAGGGCTTTGTCAAGGCAGACAAGGGCAGTGCCCCAGCTTTGCCCTGCACCACCAATGACCTAACTGAAAAGGGGAAAAAAGAAACCTCTCCATGAACCAGTTCTGTGATGGACAACACTGCAGGTTACAGGGATAGAGCTACAATGCACAGGCAAATAAAAGGATGCAGTTTGTAAGCATGTGGGTAAACTATGATGCAGACAACTCAAGCTCTTTTTCAATTCTGTAAATTACCCACATACATTTATATGAGTGAATGAAAATGTAAAACGTGTCTTTCCATCTGGCCTTCATGATGACAAGTTCACACAGGAAATAAGTTTCAAAGTAGCATGAATGAAAATGCAGATTTCTTTTTGCCATTTGTATGACCATATTTCTTGATATGAGTGCTTGTACACTCTTATGATCTTAGAGAAGAAGGAAAAAATCTATGAATCATAACTTACCAATCTCTATCACATAAAAATGCCACATGCTAAAAAAAAGGGTGCTTTTGATCAGTACATTATGCGAAGAATGAAGTAAATAAAAAAATCACAAAAAGAAAAAACAATTCTAAAATTGTGCAGTCTGTCTGGAAAACACTTTAAGTAGAAAGAGGCTGAACCAGACAATGAGGTATGTGAGGCAAGCATAAGGCAAATATTCATTCTATTTACCAAGATCCTCTCAACAATAAAAGTGAAACTCAGAACGAGTACCATGCAAAGAAAGATCAACTACAGCTCACTCAGGGTGTACCTCAACAACTCAGTGTGAATTGGTTGTCTTTTTCTTACTGTTGCCTGAGAAGATCTTGTGTTTCACTGTCAGAATGGCTTGTTGCTTTTCTTTGTGAAGTTCTAGCCTTAGTCAGTCTAGCTGCTTATTTGGGCTGCTGTCCATTATTAGTTTATTTAATCAACTTAGATTCTGAACTGGTCTAGTATTTCTACAATCATTTAAAAGACACTGGAGTCTATCAGAAATATTCTGAAGATGGGCAAACCCACGATATTTTACAGAGCAATTAAATATTTCTATTAGTTTTACACAGATCACACAAATAGTTAAATACAAGGCTCTGAATAAGCACAAGGACTTTGGTGTGTTAGTTACTGTTTACTCACATGCAAACACTTGATTCTTGCTTCAAAACGCTTTTAATCAAAGACATTACTCCTTCATCTAGTAACTTAAGTCAGATTCCACATTCCCAAAACATTATTGCCAATAAATTCCCTAAGGCTCCTTGCAGTTTATGACTCTAACAGTGATGTGATGACCAGGCTGATGTTGCAGACCTGAAAATACTCAGAAGTGAAATGGGATGGGTTTTTTAGTGCTCCAAAAAAAGGAACCAATGTACCGGGGAACCTGGTGCTGCCTAAGGACATTATTAAAAGCTCATTGGTCTAAGAGCTCCTCAGAGAGAACAAGGGAAGGAATTAAATAAAAGATTCTTCTAAACCCCCACTACCTGCTGCCTAATCCTGGAGAGGGGGAAGGCAAAGGAAGCATGTGGAGAGTTGATAGCAATGAACTAGACTTTGGGAAAGCAGACAACTAATAAGGAAAGCTAAAATGATCTATGAAAAACCTATGCCAGGAAGATGAAAGACAGTGATAAATTACATAATTACTTTGTGATACTGGAGCCTCGAGGGCATGACTAGGCTTTGATTGCCCTGACGAGCCTCCCTGGGGGGTTCCACCCACACCCTGTCCATGGGCTTTCTTCCAGCCGAGCCCAGGGCTGTGCTGGAGGTGCTGCTTCCCAGCCTGCCTCCCGGGAGCATCCTGGCACTGCAGGCAGCTCATCTGCCCAACGGAGATATGTGCACTGCAGCATCTCTTTTCCACCCTGACTGGTGCCCTGCAGGGCCCTGGCCCTGGTTCATCCCTCGCCATGTCTGGGACTGCTGTTGGCAGCTCTGCCTGCCCTGTTTGCTGCCTTTGGGATGGAACTCTGCCTGCCAGGGCATTTCCTGTGCTGGGGGCACCCTCACCTCCTGGCTCCTGAGATACTGCCCAGGACAGAAAACAGCTAAATATCAAGTAGGAACCGAAAGTAAATACACTTTAAGTGGGACATTAAAGAAAGGAGAAGGGAGTTTCTCAAGCCATTTCCTCTAAACTTTCCTCTCAAATTGTTCAATACCAAGAACCACAAAAAGACCTGTGGAACACTTGCTACCCACTGCACTCTGCTCCTTGCTGCTGGGTTAGTTTGTTTATTTTGGAAGTGCACTGGTGCAGTAAGGACTGCTGACAAATCAAAAAGATGCTTTAAAGATTAAGGTGAAGAGACTGCAGCTGAAATAAAGATTTCACAATATCTGCTTACTGGAAATTAAGTATTTTGCCCACATGATGTTTGGAGTGCTGCCTGATCTCTCAGTGTAACAGCCCTTTGCAAAGAACATTCCTTGCTCTCTTCAAAAAATAAACTAATACCTACTCATTCCAAGGTCAGTGGAAAACAGGGATGGAGAGACACTCTTCTGATGAACAGGCAAATATATAATTTTTTTAATTAATAGTTAATTGACATCATCTTTTAAAGCTGTCAGCTAAGGATACTCATCAGGAAACTCTCTCTCATCATTTATGGTAAATAGCAGAATGACACGTCAAATTTAACAATCCAAAGCTATGAATTGTCAGAGGTCTGTTTAACACACCACACAACCATTACACCTAGATGTGCTGCCAAATGTCAGAGGAGAAAAGTAAAAAAGTCATTGCCTTTTTACACATGGTTAATCTAAATCCCTAAATTCGAAGTTGCAATGAAAATTACTCTGAGAGTATCTAATTGAAAACATTTTTAATTTCAAGTCTCATATAAAAACACCACAGCTGCAACAAAGTATGGCAATATTAATGAAAGCATATCTGGCACTCATTCAAATCTCTGCCTTCCTCAGTGCTGTGAAAAGAAAAATCACTCCCCAGTGGAAATTCACCATTTTCACAGAAGTAAAATCTCTCTAAAAATGGGCTTTCAGCATTTGCATTAAATGTAATTAAATAATGTAATTAAATTGTTGCAGCAATTAGTGTATCTCTGCATGCTATTTGGCTCCAGGAATGCTCAGTATTTGCAATCCAGATTGAAATGAACTGTATTTGCAGCAGAATTTTGCAATGTCAAATCAGGCTAAAATGTTTGTTCAGGGTTTCAACAAACTTCACAAAATGAGTAGAAATACATGAAAACAAGCAAGCAGATGTAACGGGACATATTACAGAACAGCAAGTAAAATTCTAAAGAAACTTTAAACAAACAGGTAGCAATATGTCCTTATGAAGGACACTGAATTGAAAATAAACCAGAACACATGAGGAGAAGACAATGTAAGTGATCTCTCCTACAAAGAAGGATTACATTTCTTCCGGTGAATGAATGCCTTTGTTGATTTTTATTTAGAATTTAAATTTAATAGCAATACAGAAATATGTTATAGGTTCTTATGTGGCTGTTTATAATGATGAAATAGCAATTGAGCTGTGTTTGGTACTGAGAGAGAGAGGCCTTATTGTACCAACTAGAGCCATGGAACAACATCATGGAAGTCAGTGGAGGATACCTATTCCTTGAAATGGCAGGCAGATAAATGTAGGGCCTAACTCCACCTACCTGATCTACAGATGCTGATGACTGTGTTACCACTGGCTGGGACTCCAGCTCAAACTAACCCCTTAAAAACCTGAGTGCCAAGGAGTTTTTATCTCATGTTGGTCTTTTCAGCCTAATTCGTCTCAGTTCCTGCAGATAACTTTTATTGTTATTAGTTAATTAGGCATTATGTCAACAACAAAAGGGTTTAAAAAATATACACTACATGCAAGTCATTTACAAACTACAGTATCTGAAGACTTTTATCTGTAGGTGAAACATGGGACAAATGAGAAGAAATGTTCTGTGTGGAGACTTGTGCACGGTGGATTCCGCAGAGCCACTTCCTCACTGGAAGAGCACCCATCTCCTTAAAAGTCTCATGGTACCCAGAGGAATTGCTAGCAACCCTTGGCAGGGAACGTAAATACCATTTTGTCCTACCAGCGTGTCCTTTCTCTGCATTGAAGTCATCTAAGAAAAAAATTATGATGTTTCTGGCAATACACAATTAGCTTAACTAGCTACTACTATCTACTCTATCTACCCACAAGTAGCTCACCAGGCCGATGTTCTATTCTGGAACAAGAATGACTGACTTTCTACTCCAAGCTCTGATAATTATTCTGGAATTAAATGAGTTTTTACTGCAGAGTAGAGTTGCCCATGAGGGAACCATTGCAGCACAGTCAATGGCATCAGAATAAGCAATGGCAGTGTATGAAGGAGAATTTCCCAGCACAGTTAATGGCATCAGAATAAGCAATGGCAGCGTATGAAGGAGAATTTCCCAGCACAGATAATGGCATCAGAATAAGCAGTGTAAGTGGCAGTGTATGGAGGAGAATTTCCCAGCACAGTTAATGGCATCAGAATAAGCAGTGTAAGTGGCAGTGTATGGAGGAGAATTTCCCAGCACAGATAATGGCATCAGAATAAGCAGTGGCAGTGTATGAAGGAGAACTTCCCAGCACAGAAAGCCCAGCATCTGAGAATTGCTGAGATGCTATCTCTGACCTACTTTGCTCAAAGTACCATAGAGATATCTCCACACAGACATCCAATTATTTGTTGAAATCAACAAGTACTTTTGTGCTACACAGAATCAGTACAAGCTAAAAGAGAGAGCAGAGCAGGATGATAGGTGGAAAGAAGTGTTCTTTCTGTAGCATTTGCTAGCACAGGAATTGATTTCACAAACATGCTCATCCAAGCAGTGCAGTTCATTCAGCAGAGCATCAAGTGCCATCAAAAGAGCCATTCTCAACTTGGAATCAGCATGCCCATAACAGCAACAAATGAACGGAAAAGAGCAGAATAGTTCTTTAGAAACAGCCCAGCTGTCTCATGCATCCGACACTGCCACATAGAAATGTTTTCATTGAAGGGGAAAAAAATCCCGCCAGCCCTGAAGCTCAATGCCACAGTTAAAAACGGTCATCAAACCCCAAAAATGTACCCTGCAAACTGGGGAACTGAAGACGTTAAGCACGTTCCCAGAGAAGGCCACACCAAAAAAGGACACTTCGAGACTTCTTGTAATATTTTCAAAAGCAACGTGCCTAACAAAGGATTTTACAAGGCAATAAAACACTCTGCTAGGTAATTAAATTCTTCTATGCTGGCTCTTGCAATCTGCATGGTTTATTGCAAGGAGAGCTGTCCCAAGGGATTAACAGATGTCACGTTGAGTATGAGAAACATTATATTTCTTTGCTTCTCTGAAACCTTGTGAAACATTAAAAGGGTTTGAGAGACAAATTTAGAACAAACTGATTTAGGGAGAATAAATCCCAAATATTCCAATGAATGGTGTGGTATAATATGACAGGAAGGGTCACTTTTACCTTAAGAGCACAGTTAATCTCACTTATAGTGGGAAAGTCCACTCTGGTGCAAATTGGTGTACAATTTAGCTCAGTTAGTGCATATATGAAATTTGTTACCAATTATGGGATGATAATGTCTTTTTCTCTGATTTGTGAAAATTAAAACCCTGATCAACTGGCAATATAAGTAAACAGCACCTTCTCTCTATGATATTATTTCTTAGAACAGCTCTGTACCTTTGATAAACCCTTGAGTGTAAGAGGAAAAAGAGAAAATTTCTATTTTTTCTGATTAAAAAATAAACAAACTAATGTTTGTGCTAAATCAAATTTTTTGGTTTAGACTAGAAAGCAATTCAGTTTAATCTTAAAAAATTACATCCCAGACCCTGAGAAACAGACAGTAAAGAGAAATATTACTTTTTAAAAAAATATTTATTACAAAAAATAATTAAAATAATACTAAGTTGAAAAAAAATTCTCCATCTGAAACCACTTATGGTATCCTATTTGCTTGCAGAAACAAGATTAAAAAGGCCCATTATTACCAAAACCTCAACATTTAAACAATTCAATTTCCAGATTCTAACACTAAATTCTGTAGCTGTAATCAGCCAAAAAATTCCATCAATTGCTAACCATGAGGAAAGACTCTGAAACCTGCACTTCTCAGAACAGAATTTATAATTGTATACTAAATACCCACCTTGTTCTTATGGAAAAATAAAACCACCAAGTGAAAACAAAACAACAGGGAGACAAAAAGTACAGCATGTGGAGTAAAACTGATGGTAATTTGAACTGAATGCTGGGTTAAGTTTTTGTTTGTGTAAGAGTAGGATACTGGTTGGTCTATTTGTTTTTAACAGAGTTAGAGTCACAAAGGCATCTTAAAATTTAATGTGTAAATCCCAAAACCTAAGTACCTGCCACCTAACACCATTCTCAACCAGAAAGCTGCCAACTGCATTCCCAATCAGTATCAGTAGATATTGATTCAGCTCCTGTTGCACAAACTCATCAATAGTCAGGGAAGGGAGCCTTTTGCTATTGAAGCTTATGAATCACATTCAACTTAATGATCTGCAAAACAAGAAAACTGGAAAATTACTGCTCTCTATATATCTTGGAGGTGTTATCAACCTGGAATGATATCTACAAGAATCAAATTTTGGACAAGGATTACCCAAGCTACCCCTTAGGAAATCCTGAGGAAAAGTATGCCCATAACATCTTTAGAGGTCCAAAAAGCATGGGCAATATGAGGACAGAACTAAATAATGCCTGGTTTCCTTAGGATTTATTTCTGATTATTAAGATCTTTGAGAAGAAATGGCATTATAATTTTTTTCCCCTGTGGGTGTGACGCCTGAAGTGACTCTATCCCTACTGGATCCTCTAATCTTTAATGAGAAAGTGGAGACATTCTACAAGTTTGAAATGTTCTTCTCTACCTGTTTTAAGGGACTTTGCAGAAACACAGAATCTTTGAAATTACTATATTCCTAGTTCAGTCCTAGCTGAACTTAGTTAATAGGTTTCAAATTTATCATTACCTCTGTCAAGTTTAAGCAAAATTACATGCAGAGGAACATTCAGAGTGGAACCCATCAGCTTTACTTAGTGGGAACCAAGCCTGAAGAAACTTAAATAGTCACAGCAGAAGGGACAAGTTGTCTCTTTCCCAGTTCAGCACTGAAATGGCAGCTAGGTACCTTGCTCCCTCCCATTAGGCTACAATTGCAAATTCTGATGGTTTTATCCCCAAACACAAGTGAAGGATATCAATTATTTACTAAAGCACGCAACACAAGAGCCTCTGCTCTCCTGAGCATAAAATGAGCACCAGACTAGGACTCTCAGCAAGGACACCTGCAGGAGGTGGCATTCTGTACCATGATATATGGTGCTGCTGTTGCTGTTGAGATAGGATTCAACCAGCGGGGCCTGCTCCTCCGAATGTTTCGTCCTGCGCGTCCTTGCCCGGCTGTCCACATTGGACTGAACCATCAGTGGCTCCTGGCGCTTCTTTTTCTGCTTCTGTTCCAGCAGTGCTCTCTGGAGAAAAGACAGAGAAAAACATCTGTTACTGCACTCCAAACAGCAGCAACCTAGGATGGAAAACAATGGTCATGGCTCTGCAGCGGCGGCAGTTGGCAGGCAGGAGATTGGGACGTCGGGTTACAGGAAACCTTTCCAAAAAACCACAACCAACCCACTGCTGAAACACCTTCTGCTGAAAACAGCAAATAATTAATATACATCTTTCTGAGCAGCCCACCAGCTGTCAGAGCTTGCTTGGAAATAACCCTTGGGAAAACAACAGTGCGAGAATGCTGGCTATGAAGCAATGGGAGGGTAAGCAAGGGCAGGAGGCAGAGATGCCAATTTCAGTTTCTGTAAATTAAAAGCAGGTAATTGCAAACTAGAATCGAGTGATAATACTGGACATGAGCCTAATTTAACAGCTATAATAGATGAACTTTAATTAAACACTTAAATTTCTCAGCTAGACCTGCTGAAAACCAAAACCTTTGGCATCCAGTGGCACCTTAGGGACCTTATCTGAACCCTCTTCCACAACCTCAGAGTACTGAACTGTTAATTTTACTTATCTATTACCTTACCTTTTCCTTGCCTCTGTACAGTGCTATTTTAGCTTCTAGAAAGGTGATGCAATAAAACAGAGGAATAAAAATGGAGAGTGAACTCTTTCAGCTCCCTACGTTGTGTTAACACCTCAACATGACTCCACCGTAATCAGAATTAAGTACAGGATTATGGCATAAATAGTACTTGAATTTGAAAATGAGATGCTGGTAGACATGCAAGCTGATGAAATAGTGGCAATAGAAAAGGATAAAATTAAACTCACAAGGTTTAACTAGAAAAATGGCAACATTTTTTGAGAAGGGTACCACGGAAATCAAAGTAAAAGCAGAAACCTCAACTCCCATTAAAGCTTGATGACACAATTCCCTCAGATTTCATGTTCTGACTCCCTTGTACAAGTCAGGTAGGAATGCAGTCAGAAAATAGACAACATAGCACACAGTGCCACTATGTTACAGCCACAAGAGCTAAATCCACTGAATGAAAACTTTGTGGTTAACCTCTGTTGGCTGGTGTGACTGCTCCATCAGTGAGGTAACAAATACATTGTACAACAGCTTAAAACAAGCATAAAACAAGTCCCAGGCAGTGGGAATCACTCAAATCTAGTCAGAAGACAAATTTTAATGAAAGTTAGACTTGTGAGTTAACTTCAGCCTCCACAGATCTCTCTTCTGCATCCCCCAATCAGAGGATGCAATTTTTTATCAATTATCAGTGTTTTCATTACTCCAGGATTCAGACTTTAGGGAGCAAGAAGGTTCTCCTCCAAAATCTTACCTGTCTGTCAAGCTTCTGCTGACGCAGGCTGCTCCCCTCATCATCCAGAACACTGCAAAGACAAAGAGTACATAATTGGAACAAATTTATCACTCAAAACAACACCTAACAGCATCCAGTGGAGGAAACTCTCACAGGAGTTATCCATACAAAACTCCCACTATGTTCCATGGAAGTTTGCCTGCCCTAACTGAAAAAACTTGGCTTCAGAGGATTTAAATGCAGTCCACAAAAAATTGCAAAACTCTGGCTCACACAAACTTCAACAAAAATATATAAGCAGACAGCTCAAAAAGAAATGCAAATCCACTGCCTGGTTTCTTTTCCACTCTCTTCTAATGCAAAACATCAATGCATAGAGCACTGAAATTGAAAATTTGCATACAAAGCCTAGAAAAAGGGAGGAATGTAAGTGAACTGCTTAGCAACTCAGCAGTATTTAAAATTATGGTAGAAAAATTAACCACCTAATCTTTTGCACACTGAAAACCACAATTTATTCCTGAATATCTGAGAAGTCACACTTATTGCCACACACTTCAATGTTTAGAGGTAGGCAAGAAAAAAAGCATTGCTCAGTGCCGTATTTCTCTCTGCTAATTGTTGCTTGTTGGGAGATTAGCTCCTGTGCATTGAGTCATTTTCATTAATTAGATATTAAAGACTGGCATTGAAATCAAAAAGCTAGTTTTGCAAAGTACTTTAGCAAACTACTGACTAGGCTTTATTTTCCTGGAGAACAAAGGTCTCTATTGTAAGAACACTATAGTTAAACATTGAGCATAGATAATTGAATCTTTTAAACAGTAATAGGTCATCTACAAGGAAAATAGTGCTATAGAACAAAAACAATAGCCTCCTACAAGGAAAATCCATTTTCTCCTAAAATACACTTTCATAAAATGTTAGCCTCTTCCCTTATATCACTCTTAACAATCAAAAGAGCAAAAAAAAGATCCAGGACAAACAAACCTGGATTCTGACCTACATACAAACCAAGAGTATTGCAATGAAAATTGCATAAAAAATGTGAATCTCATGTATTAATTCACAGTCTTTAGGAGACAGTAACACTGTAGTAGAGTTAGACAGAACAGCTAATAAAGGCATGCAGAATGCCCCCTTTCCAATGCCAGCACTATCAAAGACCTATAATTAAGCATTTCTGGTAGCATCAGCCTTTTACAATTTTTCTTAGGTTGTGTGCTACAAAAGGCTGATGTTCCACAGATTGAAACTGTACTGTTCAAGTACCTCAGGTATGAAATTACTATCTCTTGTAGAAGTAATGCATTAGTCATAGGCCACAAAAAAGATTAAAGAAAAACCTCACAGTCATAAAAATGTCCTGCTTTACACCAAGCATTCTTCATTTTATAAATTACAGAAGTTATAAAAGGAAGACACACATTCCTCCATGGGATACAATATCAGGTTTGCAGAAGAGTGTTTCACTATGGCTGCAGCAGTATTAGCTGCAGTGCCAGAAAGTAGAACTACCCTAATGGAGATTTTCAGCCAAACAATTGAGTAAAAAATGCCTAAGTGTAAAGTTTCAGGCTCAATGGCCTGAACAAATCCTCCTCATTTTAGATAATGCTTGAAAAAAAGCCAAAACCATGCAATGATGCTAACAGAGACCCCAAGAATTGCAGAGACAGCAATGCATACACCATCCTAGCATCCATGTCCTGGCATGACACACTGCACGGAGCAAGGGGGCAGGAAAATGTCCTGTGCCTGCATGGGAAGCCACAACAAGGCAAATTCAGGTTCAGGCACAGCTCCTGTATGTCTCTTAATGCCCAGCTGCAGCATGGTAAACATGGCAGTTTAAATAACACCAAAGAGCAAACCCCAGTCAGAGAATGGTGTGATTTACATTCAGCATTCCAGGAATGCAAAGCAACTATCAGATACACCAGAGGACTGCCAAAAAAAAAATAAAACTCCATCCAAAAACTATGGATGTTGCAATGCTAAAACACCTCTCCACATTGCCCCTTTTACTGCAAGACCTTTTTTTTTTAGCTTCTGAATATATGCAATCAAAGCTGAGACTGAGAGCAGCATACCTTGACAATGTCATCTAGAGCTTCCAGCTCCTTCCTTACCCCACTTCATATTTTATAAAGATCTGAGTAGTTTTTCACAACCTTTTTTAGGCATGCATTAATGACAAGCCTTGCATTTAACATTCAACAAATAAAACTGAATTCCAGCTTTCTTCACTGACATCAAGATTCAGTAGAATATGGTTGCTTCAACAATCCTCTCTCCCTCCAGGATGCTGGACTGGTATGAGAATGCCTTGCCCTCACCACTCTTCTGAATCCTTCACAGGATAAGTTAAAAAAGGCCTTATTACCACCAACTCTATCTATTTTAACAGTTACTCTGTTCACTGGAAAGCTGCAGTTCTGTCCTTTCTTGATGTCTAATAACACTTATGCAACTCCAAATACAAAAGGGGTTCAATTTAGCCTACATATTCTGCTACAACAACAGAGCACTCCACTTTCAGACTGCACTTTGTCAGTGTTTTCTGCCGAACTGCTGGACCTTGGAGTTGCTGACTAGCAGCCAACATTTCACATTCCCCAATTTCCAACAAACAAAGTCTCCTGAAACTGGGTGACTTCCAAGATATGCCATTACGAGAAGTCAGGGTTTAAATATATGCATGCATAAATAAGTAAGTAAATAAATAAATAATATAAGCTCTGTTTCCATAGCAATTCCATCAGGCCCTCACTCTTGCTCCCTTGAAAAAACATCTGCAGAGGACTCTGAGATGAAGTGTGTAAGTGCCACTGACCCTTTTTCTCACACTTCAGTGAGTCCTTGCAGAAAGATTTAGCAGATCATCTCACCACAGCATCTGGCATTCTCTTGGATGCTCCAGGGTCCAAGAACTGAAATCCAGTTCTGGATTTCTGCCTTTTATTTCTTTGGAAAACAAAAAAGCATGTGAGCAGAAGCACAGCCTTTGCCCTTCCTCAAAAGAGCAGGAATCAGTTGCTCATCTCTCTGGAAGGGTTGTTAACATGTGAGGACCCAGCCTGTCCTGCCCAGTTTTTTTGTTGCACTCTGGTCCAAATAACTGGGATGGTCAGAAACTAAAGGCCCAGCACAGCAGAAAAACTGTGACTGAAAGGTGGCAGGAAATAATCTCAGAGAGAGAGAGAGAGGCTGTTAGAACAATTCTGCCTACATGTTTGATGTGATGCTAGAAAATCCCAGGAGCAGCATGAAACTCAGTCAAATTTAATAGAGAAATATAACTTTATAATTCATGAAAATTGAATTATTGAGCAGCATGCATACATATTAGCAATCTGCTCAGCACACTGAAGTATCCTGAAGATCCAGTAAGATTAATTTTTACTCCTACTAGATCAAGGATCATGCATCTGCCTGGCATCTTGGCTATGGCTCTGACCCACTTAAAAAGCAATTTTACACTATACATAATATTGTAAACAGCCTTTCAGCTCTGCAGTAATAGTCTAGTCCAAATTCAGCTGACAAATCAGAGCTTGGATATATTTCCTTGCAGATTCAGGAAAAAACTATCCTTCTATACAGAACTTGGAACAGTCCACCCATTAGAAGTTACTAGTGCTGGGTTTAAATCAAGCCTATAGCTTCCTATTGTAAAGATTCCTACCAGTTGCCTGGACTGAGGCCCACAGAGATTTAAGTATTATCTTTAGATAGCATTACTTTCAAATTTCAATTACAGCATTTGATTCAAATATCTCAACTCCTGTTTTTTAAAGGGAAAAACATTAAAAGTAAAATCACATTTTAGTCAAAGTATTCTTTTTTCATACCACCCTTTTAAGACACAAAATCTATTTTGCAGAAACAGTTTCAACATTAAATTCAATTTATAGTTAAGCCAGGCTTAATGAAGTACTGCATGTCATAACAAAGATGAAAACATGAAAAAATTTTAGTATTCTAAGCTTTTTATAATCTCTGTTCCTTAAAAAACATTTAGAGAGAAACCCAAGACCAATCAGGTTTTAAAGATGGAACTTCATGATCACAGAAAGCCCCACACTTTACTGCTGAGATGAAGGCAGAAGATTCTGTAAGTCAACATCTTGCTACATTTTTATTGTAATTCCACATGGGGTGATTTCAGTTAAAGTAAAATCTGAAAATACTTAATTCAAATAACACTTTTCACAGCAAGTACTTAGCCTTTGCTCTTTGAAAATGCAAACTGCTGTATTTCAAGAAGCCATTTCAAGAAAAAACAATTAAGAAGAAATGTTTCTAATTAGAATGCCCAAGATGCATGTAGTCACTGATTTTAAGGGGCTTTTCTTAAAGAAAAATCTGCCACAGTAAAGCAGCTTCATTGCTTCTGCCTGACGAACAAGGCAATGCTTTTGTTCCTTCCTGACACTGCTTCATACAGGAACATTTTCCATGAAAATAATTTTTTACAAGGACAAAGGTTCAAAACCTCACCCAACCCATCTCTGCAGCCCAGCACTAACTGCACCAAAAAGTACAGCTGGTCAAACAAGCAGCCTCCTACTACCACTAAACTTCAACAAATTGTTTAAAAAGTGTCACCCTTGCATTTTCTCTTTTCATGCTTTATAATGCATTACTAATAGCATCATCCAAAACCTCTGTGTGAAATCAGGGACCTTTGCACAAGCAAAATGAATATACACAGGCAGAGAAAATTCCTGAAAGAAACTGTTCACATTATAAAAGATGAAGAATTGGATAAGAAATTGTTCCTCCCATTTAGAATACTGAACCAGAAGCAAATGGAAAATTAGAGGGGGTATTTTCATCTTGAGTTTCTTCTGCCATATTGTGAGCTGCAAATCAAAAACAATGGATGACCAAACCAGATAGAAAGAAAAAAAATACACCATACCAGACTAATCTTCAAGATCACTCAGATCTTTTCCATGCGCTCCTGCTGTGAAGAAAGCTGCTATGTTGCTGTGTCAAGACAAACAGGTTCTGGGATCCTTAAGAGCATAAGAGACTCAAAACAACAAGAATGGGTGTAATGTGCCATTTGAACATTACAGTCTCCAAAAACACAGGAAATAAAATTCCTGTAAAGAGATAGCACTTGGCTGACTGGATACCATCTGTCATATTCACCCAATTACACTTCTCTATAATCTCTGTAAAGTCTCTGTAGTTCCATAAAGCCCAACTGCTCTCAATAATGTTACTGTTAAGTCCTTAAGAATGAGCTTTCCCGCAGCACTGATGAAATGCTACTGTAAAAGCTCATTAACAGGGTTAGGGACCTGCAGGCTGAAGTCATGCTCTGGGGGGAATAAC
The DNA here is from genome assembly GCA_013399945.1 of Ploceus nigricollis. Lineage (NCBI taxonomy): Eukaryota > Metazoa > Chordata > Aves > Passeriformes > Ploceidae > Ploceus > Ploceus nigricollis. Next base: position 247,565 of record VXBC01009134.1, on the reverse strand, counting down.
ACACATTTAGGTTCTTCAAACAAGTGAAATTCAACCAACTCCTTAGCAGTGAAGTCGGCAGAAATGCCAACACCTGCAAATCCCCACACCTGCAAGTCCCTACCTAAAACAAGGTCTGCTGCCCCACAAACTGAGCACATCAGAAGCCACTTGGGAGAACATTATTGTATCAGGCACATAGGCTAATCAAAGACTTATAAATGAGACAAAGCACTCTAAAAGGGCTCTCCTCATGCTAGCAATCCTCAAGGCTTTCTGACCCTAAAGCAACTGCTCAGTCATTTGATTAAGAGTAAAACCTGCAGTCCTCTCTTTATAGTAAAATGAGTGACTGCTTTGCTGGGCCACCTAAGCCAGCAGAAGTCTGGATATTGAGGAGCAACCCAAAGACATTGAATATTATTTTGCCCTTCTACTGCAAAGATCAGCAACAGCAGTGCTTGGATTTCTCCCGTGCCATGTTCAGAGGGCAGAGAGGGCAACCACCTACCCTTATAGGCCACCTCTCAGTCACCACTGAACTGACCAGGAAAGTACAGACACCAGGAACTCCTGCAGAAATGGAAATTGCATTTCTTTAGGCGAAGCTTCAGAGGAATAAAGTATTTCACTGTGAATCTCACATAATAAATAAAAGCAGGCCTGTCCAGGAGTACAGCATCACCTCTTCTGCCTATGCAGAAGACCCTTAAAAAGACTGAAAATAATAAAGGAAAAGGATAAGGAAAACAGGCAGAAACATGAAACAGATATTTTTAAGAGAAGTATCAGCACCAAGCCAGCCACAAAACAGAAGATGCAGAGGATCATACACTGTGCTGATGATCCAAATGGCACTGAAAGTAATGCCTGCAGGGCAGATGGTTGATAGCAGACTGCATTTGCAGTTGCACAAATAATTACAGAACAAACTCTTTATTTTCTTTTCAAATCCTGGATGGCAAACTAGTTTAAAAATCAGCAAATTAATGAGACCTTCCTGAAAGGTTGTTGGTACTATTTGCTCCAGTAAGGTTTATCTAAATGTCCTTTGTACATTAAGATTTATGACACTCATTATGTCTGGCAACAGTTCTGCAGATTAACTGAGAGCAAATGTAACAACAGGAACACATTCATTTTTTTTTCTTAATTCCATGTAGATAATTGTTAAGATAAACTCCAGCCAAATCCTCAGCATGGCCACACAATTGCCAGAGATCAGGTTGGGAAAGCTAAAGCCCTGATAGAATTAAATCTGGCCAGAGATGTCAAGGACAGCAACACAAGCTTCTATAAGTACATTGCGGAGTAAAGGAACACAAGGGAAAATGTGTCCTCTCCAGAAGGAAATGGGAGACCTGGTTACCTGGGACATGGAGAGGGCTGAGGTACTCAGTGACTTCTTTGACTCAGACTTCACTAGCAAGTGCTCCAACCACACAGCCTGAGTGCAGAAGGGAAAGGCAGGGACTAGGAGAATGAAGAACTGCTCTCCATAGGAAAAAACCATGTTTGAGACCATCTCAGGCACCGGGAGGTGCAGGAGTCCACGGCATCTGATGAGATGCATCAGCAGGTCCTGAGGGAACCGGCAGAAGGAATAGCTAAGCCACTACCCACCATACTTGAGAAGATGTGGCAGTCCAGGGAAGTTCCTATTGAACTCAGGCACATGGAAAATGAGGAGATGATTGGTGACAGCAAACATGGCGACAGTAAGGGCAGATCCTGCCTGAAATATCTGGTGGCCTGCTGTGACAGGGCTACAGCACTGGTGGATGAGGGAAGAGACACAGGCGTCATCTACCTGAACTTTTGCAAAGCATTTGACACAGTCTTGCACAACATCCTTGTCTCTAAACTGCAGTGGCATGGATTTAACAGATGGAGCCCTCAGTGGATGAGGAGCCAGCTTGATGGTCACACTCATGAGTCATGGTCAATGGTTTGGTGTCCAAGTGGAGACCAGTCAGGAGGGGCATTCCCAGGGGTCGGTACCGGGATTAGGGCAGCTGTTGCTGACATGGACAACGGGATCAAGGACACCCTCAGTAAATTTGTCAACAACACCAAGCTGTATGGTGTGGTGACACACTGGAGGGAAGGGATGCCATCCTGAGGAACCCTGACAGGCTGGAGAGGTGGGGCTGTGTGAACCTCATGAAGTTAAACAAGGCCAAGTGCAAGGTCCTGCAGCTGGGTCAGGGCACAAGCACAGGCTGGGAGGAGAAGGGATTGAGCAGCCCTGAGGGAAGGACTTGGGGGTGATGGTTGATGGGAAGCTCAACAGGACCCAGCCATGTGAGCTCTCATCCCAGAAAGCCAAACGTGTCCTGGGCTGCATCAAAAGCAGCATGGACAGCAGGGTGAGGGAAGGGAGTCTCCCACTCTATTCAGCATTCCTCAGACCCCACCTGAGTCCAGCTCTGGGGCCCACAACATAAGAAGCATACGGACCTGTGGGAGCAAGTCCAGATGAAGGCCAAAAAGAGGATCAGAGAAATGAAGCACTCTCCTATAAGGAAAGGCTGAGAGAGTTGGAGTTGTTCAACCGGGAGAAGAGGAGGTTCAGGGGAGACCTTGTTGTGGCAGTCCAGTGCCTGAAGGGAGCTACAAGGACAAGAGAAAGGGACGTTTTACAAGGGTATGTAGTACAGGACAAGGGGGAACGCTTCAAACTGAGAGAGAGTCAATTTAGATGGGATATTAGGAAAAACATTTTTACTGTTTGGGTGGTGGGGCACTGGCAGAGGCTGCCCAGAGAAGCTGTACATGCCCCATCCCTGGCACTGCTCAAGGCCAGGCTGGATAGAGCTTTGAGCAACCTGGTCTAGTGGAAAGTGTCCCTACCTGTGGCAGGGGAGCTGGAACGAGATGATCTTTAAGGTCCCTTCTGACCCAACCCATTTTATGGTTCCATAACAGCATTTTGGTCTGTTTTAATTAGAACAGTTCATCAAAATAGATCTCCAATTGTTACAACCTTAGGGGTATATGAAACCAACAGCAATTGTAGAAATCAAATCTTCTAAATGTTCTACTTAGACGAAGTTTTTGAAAAACCCACCAGAATCAGGTAAAATATATTGTTAGATGCATTGTATTACAACTGTTAGATGCAGATGTATTACAGGATATATAAAAACAAACACTGACCATTCTTCAGCAAATAACCCAAGTTATTCTTGGGTTATTCTTCTCAGTGCTGAAGGGAACAACAGGAGCTCTGCAGATACTTCAGATATGCTTTGAAGTAATGAGATCCAGCTTTGTGTAAAATCAGAACAAAACTGTAGTAATATAAAAAAGAAACTGCAGTTTAGGATCTGAAATTCCTAGGCAGACAGCTTTCAGTGAGGATGATAAGCAGCCAGGAAAAATCTAGTGAGATGAAAAGCAAAACTATTCCCTGCAGCACATTGCATGTTTTAAATAACTGAACTACAGGGCTGCCACTACTGCCCTGGAAAGATCAGTTGAACTAATATTTGTATAGATTCATTCTCTGCAATTACACAGAACTGAACAAGATAGCATATGGCAGTAAAATGCAGGTAATGAAAATATCACCTACTGGAAGAGCTGGGTTATTTCCTGCCCTCCCTCAACACACACAAACTCTGAACACAACGTAAGAGACAGAATCTATGTCCCAAAAGAGACAGGTGAATTTAATAAACATGAATGATGGAGCAGTAAAACACAATAGCCTTTGGGTGATCTATGCTAAAATTGTATTTAAAGTAGTTTGACGAGAAGTACCTGAACAGGAGCAAATTAGGAAGGAAAAAAAAAAACCCCGCTGTGACCTGGAGATACACTACCTGCAATGCAGATGGATCCAGATGACAAATGACATGACTTTCAGGAAGTGCCTTTTTTGAAAACACATCGCTGCCAGCCACTGGAAACATCCAGCCTGAGCAGCCAGGTTTCTCTCTCAGCACCAAAACCCAGCCAATCTCAGCTGTTAAAACAGGAAAATATATGCACAAACAAACCAAACCCCTTAATGTACAAAGCACCCAACCACAACAAACAGTAAATTAAACAAGCAGAAACTAGGGAAAAGTATTGTCTGGATAAGGAGACTGCACTTACACATACACACACTACAGAGCAAGAGTTCTCTGCCTGGGCCACAATGATTCTCCCATTCCATTACTGCTGACCAGGTAAAAGGCATCACCCAGAACAGACCTCTGCTTTTTTGATGTGGAAAACACTGTGAGCCACTGTGATGAAGAGAAAACCTGCACAAGATGACTGCTGGCTCCCTTCCCTCCCTGTCCTATACCTGTTCTATGAAACATGGGTTTGTCCACTTGGCCGCTACTGGGCATATTGTACATCAAACAGTACAACCTTCCAAGACACCTGTAAAATGAGAGTAACAAACAAGTCTTAACTCCTCTTGGAAACACCTTTGTGAAGCAAGAATGAAGCCTCACAGGTACAGTAATTAACCTAGAAACAATGTTGGCCTTTTAAATAATAGCATAATGGTGAAGTGTTTAACAAACAAAACACTGATGCCAACGATAGGGTCCCAGCTGCAGGTGTTCAGTGAGGCTTCTCCCTGCAGCAGGCATGCAAACACAGGCATGAATATGTAGATCAAACATGCTGCTGCTGAAATGGATTATATTCGAGGTAATTCACTAATGCAGCAAAGTATTAATGGATCCCACTGCCTGTGCATGTGTTTAGGAAAAAGATGGAGTTGTATTTACTGGATTTTTAAAGCAATAGTAAAATTAAGCTATCCATTTATTGGAAACATGAAGGTGAAAGAGATTACCTAGTTTACCTTTGCTGCTCTAACAATCAAAACTGAACAAAAATACAGTAAGAATTGTAACACTGATAGATGCTAGTGAATTGAAACAGCCAAGCTCCCTTTTCCTTTTTACAGGTGGTTTTACAGTTTCTATGGAATACAGTTTCTAAGGGAAGACATGTCATTTCATGATAAATACTAACCGTGAAACAAAATATTTTGTCACTTTTCCCCCCCACACATACTATCTTTATAATCCAACCTAGTACTCTTTTGCTGGAACTGAGGAAAGCAGATTTTTCATTTGGGTTTGAGTTCTTTCTCTGTGCTACCTTCTATACTAGTAGCAAATACTGACAATCCTGGACAACATTTTCAGAGGAAAATGAGTTTGTCAGATCCTGGTGCCTAAGTACATGGATATGGATTTCAAGACTGGCAAGATGTTGATAGCTATCAAAAGTAGCAAACACCATTTGGCCTCTATTTTGTTCCCTACAATGAAAACTAAGTCATTATTTCTAAAAGCACTCTATGCAGATGAGGTATTCCAGCCTGATCTTCATTCCTGGGCCCTGAATCCCCAAAACCATGAATTCAGTCTCATGAGAATGTTGCCACTAACTTCACATTGCATAAAAAGATGCATATGTATAAATCCCTCCAGGCTGAGGTTTTTAATTATAAGCTCCTGAAGACAGAGGATTGTTTTCACAGTGTGCATACACAGTGCCTGCACAGAAAGAGACTTTTTCTCAGATTTTAATAAATCTCAAAAAACCATAGTAATAATAAGGCTGGGATGCTGATTTTTCTCCCCTTTAGTGAGAGATAGGTATTCAATCCCAGTGATGTCTATGGCATTCAAAGATAATTTCAAAACAAGTTACATATTTAATCTTCCAATTTATCAGTTCCCTGTGTGAAGATGATCCTATGAGTAAACAACCTGAAGAGCATTGTTGTCTATTTCAAAACTGAGCTAATCCCTTTCCTTTGCTTCTGTGTGCAACCAAGTGTGGTAAATGGAATCTATTCTCAAGACCTAAGAAGCAGCAGAAAAACTTTACAACATACAGTTTGCTGCAGCTGTGAACCCACCTTGTTTGTGTACAGTGAAAGCAAATTTTCTAGCTCTGTTTTCCAATGTGTTCTTTAAAGGCCCCTTCCAACCTTATTGGAATGCATTTCAAGTTTTCTTTCTTTTTGTTACATTAAATGTTTTTCTCCACATCTGTGTGTAACTCCCAGCCAAGGGAGTTTGCCTTCTCTGGTAAAAATAACTGTAGAGAGAAAATAAGCAAGAGGGGAAAAACATAACATGGAATAATACTATACAGAATCACATGACATAGGTTGTAGTTGGAAAAGGAACAAGTAGTACTTTTTGACACATTTAGGGGAAAAAACCTAACTTGTCCCATTCAACCCATAATTACATACTCTGGCTATACTTAATTTAACCCCAAATATGCTGGCATGCTTTTTCTGTTTCAAATTGAAGAAAATAGCCCTTTTAAGAGCAAAATGCACTCACTACATTTAAAGTACTTGGAAGTGTCACATCAAGTAACAGAGTAACATAGAGTCTCGGTATTCTTATGCAACACACCTCTTTTTGTAGCATACTAAGATATGTACATTGCACAAAATTCAATCATCTTTGTTTTTCATAAACATTAACCATGCTCACCGATTTGAATTTATAGACCTAGTTGTGCACATCAGCTTTAAGTATTTCAAATAAATTAGTCAAATTTAAAACAAGTCAGGTATATGTTATTGCAGTATTTTTAGTTCCATTTTCATTATGAATTATCAGAATCCCAACTACACTTCTTCTTGACTACTCTGTGACCATTTTTGTTACATCTGACAATCATCTTCATCTGGTTCTCCTTAACTACCTCCAATGAAATTATCACTTAGTCTAATAATTACTCTGGATTATTCTCTCAACACTTCATAGTACATTGTGTGGTGCTACAAAAAGCTAAGTGAAATGCCTTGCTACAGTGATGTATAAATGGAAAAATATTTTAAAAGCATTTCATTATTAAGAAGTGTGATAACTTGAGAAAGTGATACATTATCTGCTCTATCCAGCTTGATGTCTCAACAGAAACCACACAAGACATTATTTCCTCATATTTAAGTATATATGCATAGATATATGTGTATATATATATAAAAGAAAAACTGGAAAACTACTACTTTTTTTTTAATACAGTCTGGAAAATTATCATCATTAACTGGTATGACTCAAATGCTGGATTCTTTCAGTGTTGGGCAGTTAATTGATATAGCAATTCCTTTAAGGACACACAGTTTTGCTCTGTGAGATGTATACAACATGCAAAAATGTGTGCTGCCAGCAAGAAATGAGACTTACGAGAAAGGCTGTGGCAGAGGAGTCAAGATAGCACCCAGACTCACAGCTTCAGAGAACGTGGAATTTGTGTCCCCAAAAAGCTTTGAATCTCCAGCTGAAAATCTCATCTGCAGTATGCAGCTTATAGCTGACACAGTTACCAAATTACTGAAAAATTAAGAGCTAATGATCATGCCCCAACTGATTTATATTTCTAACTGCAACTACCTTTTTCAAATGATTGTTCTCGACTTTAAAACGCTATCACATGAATAGTCTGTGTGGTACTGCTTGAGAGCAAAGTCAGTCCCCCAGGCAAGGCATTCCACACTCTGGAAAATCATTTTTACTTCATTTGAATCAGACTGAAAACAAGGCTTGACATATGCACCACCTAATTTTTAGGGTTGTGATCCTGAACTAACATAACTTATTAATGCTGGACATAAATATTGCCATCTAGACCTGCTCAAATGGCTAAGTATTTGCACAATAAAAGCTTATAGCACACAGAGTGTTAAACACCAGAATGAATGGCTGATAAAACAATCATTCATTTTTATCTTTGCTTTCTAAACTGCTTGTCAAATATTCACCAGTGCCATCAAACAGTAACCAAGGAGGAATAATTAAAAAAAAGACACTAAAATGCTTTTTATTGTTGTTTTGAAAACTCCTAAGATTTGCACAAATACATTACATGAAAAAAAGAGTAACCTTGTCTTTGAAATAAAGCACACATAAGACAATTAGATTTAAAAAGCTGTGTCAGTTCTAAGTATTTGTTTTCTTAAACTGGCAAGCAGCTGTCACTCGTGACTGTAACAAAATATCCAAAAGAACTAGATCAAAAATATGTCAGCATTTCTACAATCTACTATTTTTTAAACTATTTTTACTTAAGTTAAGCACCCATTTTGTCCTTCACCATGTGCCAGTGGCTAAGCAAAAGGGGTACCATGTTCTATAAACTGATGGACAGCTCTCACACAAAGACACAAGTATCCTTTGCTGTTCATGTACTGCTACAGATTTCCAGTATAATATGACCTCTCAAAATAGATAAAGGACACAATACCAGCATAATATCCAAGGAATTAAGCAGTGTAATTCTCATTAAGGTTGTGTCACTAATCCCTGCACATTCTCTACTGAAAATTTATGCTAAAATTATATATTTCTAGATTCTGGTAGAAATTACAGTACTCTAGAATCAGATCATAATTACACAGGATTGCAAATTGTACATTTGCCAGTTCCTAGAAACAAAATGGATAGCCAAATCTGTAATTCCAATGGCTGCTTTCATGCTAGATACAGATACTGCAGTTCACTTACCAATTAACACAAAATCTGTTTTCCTTGTCTTTTTCTTCTTCTTTCTCTAAGATTCAGGCATGTTATCAGCCCACACAAAGACAGGGATAAGAAATAACATAGGAAAAACCTACTGACTCTACACACTGCATAGAACAGACAAATTCTCCTCTTTAAAACATGATTCAGATGTTTGAGCATAATTGGGTATCACTGGGTTTGGGTACTTTTGGGGGTGGTTTTGTGTTATTCCCTTCTTTGTTTTTTAAAGGAAGATGAACTATAGTATCACTTTGAACTTCAATTTGTGGATTCAAGGTATGGACCTTACACAAATCTCCAATATACAATTATATCGTGACAAGTACTGCTTCCTATGTGGTTACAACTTAATAAAAAAGCTCCAAGATAGAAAGAATAACCAGAATGCAGAATTTAGCAAATGTCACTCTTCATGTATTCAGAAAAAGTACAAATTGTTTCCCACCCCAAATGTTTTGATCATAAAATAAAAAACAAATCTGTTTAAATGCACTTCAATTTCTGATTTCTAAACCAGCACAGCTTTAGAGAGCTACCACTGATGCAGCCATGCCCTTGTAGCAGATTTGTTTAAGCGTGACAGAAACAGGTCCTGAGGTAATTCAAGATATTACAGGTCTTGGATTTTGTGCTTTCCATTTTTCAACAAAGAAAACAAGCCTAATCTAATTTACTCCCGTGTGCCATTTAAAAATGTAACTAAGCAGATCACAGCTGAAGTAGATCAGATTAACTGCTAAAGAAAGGTTGTGTTGACAAACTGCACAGAAAAGTTTACCAACACCTTTTGTGGATATGAAAGGCACAGCAAAAACATACAAACCTACTTGCCAGGAGGCTGTCTTGTGTTTAACTTGCAAAGCAAAGGCTTGGCAGAATAAGATGTAACGCATTCTTATTGAACAAAGAGCTGTTCAGGTGCTGTGACATCCGTAGCAAACCATTACAGGAAAATGCTTCCACCACCCTTTTCATATCTTTTTAATACCTGGCTGAAGTTGCCATTTTAATTATTCCACTTCACCTGGTAGAATGCCTCTCAGCAACAATTATAGCAAAAGGAATCTCCACTGGGGACTGATGTGCCACGCATAGCCTTGTCTCTGGACACACCTGTAAGCCTGGTACTTCCCTCCTATGAAATATTTTCAGTTTAAAAGGGTAAAATGTGAGCAGAAATATGCGATTATCAGCTTGGTTGCTGATTTCCTAGAACAGGAAGCAGATCATACCATACAACTAAAATTAAATTCAAAATATTTGGGTCTTTGTCAGAGAAGGATTAAAGTTATCTATCTCCCATGAAACATGCATGTTAATGTCACATTTTGTAGAAGGCAGGGGACCTCTGGAAGTTTCAGGAAGAATTCTCATTTCTGTGGGACCTGTATAATAAAATTAGACCAGAGTACTCAAACTTCAAATTCTTTCACTGACAATTCGTATAATGAGGGGGTTCTGCCTAGTTTTGTAACGAAGAAAGATTTATGCATTCATAATGCCTATAATAATTTCTTCAGTTGATTAATTTCAACTAAAATTAAAGAGGGCTAATATTTCTAAATCCAACAGATTTCATAATTAAGATGGTGGCTGGATAGAGGCAAAGGCTTTAAACAGTCTCTTTGTCAGAGAACGTTTTGGGGCTCAGCTCCGTAATATGACTATAGTAATGAGAATCCACATTGGGAACATTATGAAGGACAGCTATAGGAATTTTGCTATCTAAAATGCAGGGATCCTAGTCTTCACATGGATCCTAGGACCATTTCTTACAGATATATACAAGAAGATTCCTTCCAACATCAACATATTGTGAAGAAAATTGACTGGGCTCATTTTTTTTTATGCATAGTTCTCACTAGCCCACTTTGGATTTGACAGAGAGCAGTGTAAGTGAAATAAAAAAGATAATCTTATTTGGGGGAAAGAAGGGTGGAAGATAAAGCAAATATAATTCCTTCCCCAGTCTTGCTACTGAGTTTTCATCCTGGAAAAGCCACATTTCTGTATGTGCAGGGTCCCTATCAGTAACACAGGGGTAATACATCTCTGCCTTCACAACCTCTCCCAGAGTTCCACACCAAGCAGGACACGAGGCAGTGAGACACAAGCCTAGCAGTGCACTCCAGCACAATACCAAGGTGCATCCAGCACACCAAGGGACCTGTCCCACTGAGCTCTTGAGCCACAGCCACACTGCAAATCACCAGGAGCATGCCAGGCAAAGGAGACAACCAAGGGTGTAATCAGCAAGCACGTGTCCTCGCAGCTAGAGGAAGCTCTGTCACACAAAGCTGGAGACCTCTTCTAACCATATCAGATGTAATTAAACCACTTCAGGCACTGTGGGAAGCTATTTCCAAATGCACTTAAGTAAGGCAGAAAGAATGATTTTAGCTATTGGACCATTAAAAAGGAGCGAAGCTAAGATTCCCCTTTGGGTCTAATCAAAACATACACCAGCAGATGTTTTCTTCTCCTCTCTGATAAATACATATGACTGTGTATCTTCTGGTTTTTTTTATGAAACACTAATTGCCCACTGCACAGAAGGTCTAATTGATGCAGCATGTGATCACTGTTATTTGCACATTTTTCATAGTTCTAATACTTCGGTGCACAGCCCATGACTTTGTGCTTATTGCAGGATACAAGGTGAGCCATTTCAGCCTGAAGGAGCATCCATGGAATGTCACTCAGCTTCATTCTGTCAGACTCAGAGGGCTCCATTTTCTTGCTGACTCAGGACCTACCAAAACTGGAACAGGGTGAGGAGGTTCAGCAGAATTATGGAAAGAAAGCTGGCTGGCACAAGCAAGCTAGAAATTTATAAGATAGCAACAGCTTCCTGTATGTGACCCTCCAAATGTGTTTACCATTGTGGGATGGCATTGCACACTACCAGTGCACACGCTCTTATCTTCACTAGTGTCAAACTGGGCAGTACACAGGATGGCTGTCTGGACTGCCAGCCCACAGCAGTGCCCCCAGCAGTGACCAGAGACTGCTCACCCACCCTTCTGAAGCTCTGTGTGCTGGCAAACCAGGCTGCTCTCCAGGGAACACATCTGCTCCCCCCTCTCCCACCTGCTGATAGAAGGACCTCCTCCTCAGTTTGGAACCTACTTTAGAAAGACTGCTGCTGACAGTTCTTGGATGGCAGCAGAGACCTGGAATCCTGCTCAAATATTTATCTGCTTTGCAACTATTGAAAGATTTAATTTAAGAAGAGCTGGAAGATTATAAGAAATACTGCCACTGACTGACAAATTTAGCACAAGCCACACTATGTCCAGGCACTCTCCCAGCAGCACATCCACTGTTCTCCCAAAACCAACATCAGCTAGGTACAGAGGACACACACAAAAAAGAAAGAACCACAGAAACAAGGAAAACAAGCTTCCTTAAGCACTATCATTAGGAAACAGAGGCAGGCATTTAATGATGTAAAAAGAAAACAAATGCCTTCACTTTCCAAAGTAAATAACTCAGGGATTTATTAATAATGACTCAAACATTGTTAGTTATAGACCTAGTCTAATGGCACGAAAACAAAAAACAGAAAACAGTATCATACCCATGTCATGAAAAATTAGCAACAAGACAGATGTCATCAAGTGCCTTTAAAGTGAAAAGCAAAACCATACAGAACAACATCCTTCTGTTCACTCTTTATTGCAATATCTGCTCGTGTTTGGCATTGTGCCTCCAAGTCCACAGCAAATGCAATATTGCAGAGCTGACTGTAAACTAAAACCCTTTGGGCTGAATTTTCACCCCAACACAGAGACTTACTTTGAGGATGCTTCACAATGCCAACTGGGCATATTTACAGTCCATCACACAATGCAGTGAAAAATCTCTGTGCCTCTAATGTATCTTACTTTTTTTTTCAGAATAAGCTTTTTCAGAAGAAAATGAGTTGGTTTTGCCAAAGAACACATAAAAACTACACTGTGTTACATGCTGTTTGTCATTTTGACTAGGCAGCACAATAGTCCTCCTCCTCCCTTCTCATTCCACCACATTAAGTATTTTCAACAGAATCTGAGCACTCCTGAAAATCCAGCCATAGACAGGTTCACAGCATTCCATCCTTTGAAAGGTCTATACCAGCCTGAAGATTAAATACAGCTATTCTGCATGGTTTTAAACCTTCTGTTTCAAAACCTTTATATTTTAACAGAATACAACAAGCAATAAACAGGATAGTCATTCCCAGTTGCCTTACTATCTCCTTCAATTTGGTTACCACATCAATGAAAAGACAGCTTTCAGAAACTACAGCTATTGTAAGTAAAATTAATTTCCTAAGCTTTAAAATATTTTCTTCCAAGTCTAGAGTTCACTGGATTCTTTTACCAGAAGTCTTTGTAAGAGAATGCCAATTTATCAAATCCAAAGTTTATAAACTTAATGACTTCCACAGTTTCAGAAGAAAGTTTTGGGCCCAGCGCACACCAACAAATAACCTGAAAATCCAGGCACTTATCTGAGGTATTAGAAACACCTTTCAAAGAATGAAACAAGGAGCAGAGTCTTGAACACCTGAACTTGCTTATCCCACTTTCCATCTTATGCAAAGATACCTTTGCATTTTTTCCAACAGAATAATCTGGAAATCACTTTGACTCAAGGTGCACAGCATAGGAGAACTTTTTTCCTTCCAGTACTACTCAGAACAACCTACATCTCGCAAATCCTAAGGCAAATAGCATTAAATTAATAAAAAACAGAGTGCACAGGAACAATAACAGGAAGGAAAAAGGGAGGAAAGGAAGGACAGAGGAAAGGAAGGAAGGAAGTTAGGAAGGACTTTTAATTTCAATTAAATTTCTCCTGTGCTGGTTTTCTTGATCTTCAAAATCTGAGAATGATATTCAAGCCCCAAGGAGGTAATTAAGAATTTTTAAAGCTGCATCAAGACTGCCAGAATACTAAAGTATATCATTATTTGAAATAGCCAACATTTAAAAGGCATCTTCCAGGATGCCTCAAACTTCTAGCAATGTCATGATCTTTTTGTTCTGATACGTTGGCCCAGTTTCTCTGGGTATTAATAAAGTATTTCTTAAATAATATATCTGGCAGATCCAAGAATTATCCTAGTGTTCTGAAAAGCCAAAGCCTAGATTAGGTGGCTCATAGGTGGCTAGTGCTCTTTTAATAGCCAAAAAATGAATATTCTTATTTCAGACCAGATGATGAATTCTACATTAAAAGTCATATGCCCATCGTGAACTGTGCTGTGGCAGATTCCCAGCTGTAAACAATCTAACACATATACTGGAAACAATTTAAATGTGTCAGTCCCCAGCTCCTCCCAGACTGAACTGCACCTTACTCGAAGGAGTGAATCACTGGTGCATTTCTGATGTGACCCATTACCAGTGATCTGGAAAAGGGGATCGAGGGTTCCCTCAGTCAGTTCGCAGGTGACACCAGGCTGGGTGGGACAGTTGATCTGCTGGAGAGCAGAAGGCTCTGCAGAGAGATCTGGACAGGCTGGATTGATGGGCCAAGACCTGCTACAGGAGGTTCTACAAGGCCAAGTGCTGGGTCCTGTCCTGGAGTCACAACAACCCCAGGCAGTGCTACAGGCTGGGGTAGGAATGGCTGGAAAACTGCCCAGTGGAAAAGGACCTGGGGGTGCTCTTTAACAGCAGATGAACACTAGATAAGAGTGTGCCCAGGTGGCCAAGGCAGCCAATGGCATCCTGGCCTGGATCAGCAATAGTGTGNGGAGCTGGGGGTGTTCAGTCTGGAAGAGGCTCAGACTTACTGCTCTCCACAATTACCTGAAAGGAGGCTGTAGCCAGGTGGGGGTTGGCACCTTCTCCCAAGTAACTAGCAATAGAATGAGAGGAAACAGCCTCAAAGTAGTGCCAGGTCAGATTTAGATGGGATATGAGGAAAAATTTCTTCACTGAAATATTTGTCAAGCCTTGGAACAGGCTGTCCAGGGAAGTGGTGGTGTCACCATCCCTGGAGGTATTTAAAAGCTGTGTAGATGTGGCCCTTAGGGACATGGGTTAGTGGTGGACTTGGCAATATGGGGTAAATTATTGGACTTGATGATCTTGGAGATCTTTTCTGACCAAATGATTCTATGATTGCAGAGATGTAACAGTATGCCACATGCAGAGGCACATGAGCTCTGCCTTAAGGACAGACAATAAAACAATGTTAATGTTATTCTAGGGCAAGCACAAAAAGTTTCTCTAAAACCTTACACTTGACTTTTTAAATCTGCAGCAACAGCCAGTGGAGTGATTTAAGATTCAGTAACCTGGAAGAATCAATTATCAAGGTCTGACTCAATGGTGTGTAGAGACACCTTTAAAGTTATTTAACATTGCTCTACAGATGCAGTGTCCCAAAAGAGGCATTATTCACCCATACAACTGAGCTTAAGTTTCAGCACAGAAGGCTTGAAGCAATCCCTAGGTTTGCAAAACACTGTTTAATGGAAATTCACACTCCTGGCTTGAGTATTGGGATTTATATCTGCCAAAAATAGTGGGATGAGTTCCAGGGTACAGTATGTGTCTTAGTCTTTCGGTTTTCACTCAGCCTGCTCTGAGCAGTTAGTCTAAGTCATTGTCTGGACAAGTTATCTACTCTTTAATTTCCACAGTACCTTCAATAATTTCCTCAAATTTTCAGAAGTGAGAATTGCTACGTGATGCAATGTAATTTGTTTTTGTTGCTGTTACTGCAGCCAAGTGAAAATGCTGCTGTAGTAATATGGGCTAGCAACAACCTGCTCTGAAAAAAAAATCAGACCTGTTTTCATTATGTTTCTTGCTGTGGCACAGAAATAACTAATGCAAATACCTAGCCTTTAACTTCATTTTGCTTTCAAACTGATACCAAATTTGAAAGACAGCACTGTTCAGATCCCTTCCCTAACTGTAGATCAAATACCAATGTACTTGTATTTCACTTGCAAATACAATTTCCATCTTAGTCATCATTTGCAGCTAATCAAGGAATTTCTTCATCTTGTAATATCTCATCTGCCGGTAGTTAGAACTGTGATTGGAATTGAAATTACCATTAAAAACTTCATGCTGTGGTTTCATTACCTGTGTCAAATGAGTTACAATAATCATGAATTATGATATTCACAGGCTTGTGTTAACATGCATCACAACAGGGATCACGAGGTTTCCACTGAAATTTGCAATTCAAGACTTAATTTTCATAAACATCTGAGAATCCATGCTAGAACTCAACTTCATGAAAGAATGACTGGGGCACTTGCTTTGTCAGAGAGCAAGATATGTGTGTCCCTCACAAGCACATTGGCATATTCATGCATTACACACCACTTGCCCTTACTTGCTCAGCTAAAACACGAGCTCAGAGAAGGAGATGGCACCAATCTAACCTCCTTTTAAGTCAGTAGAAAGGCTCTGGTGCCACCTCTTTGTGACAGCTCCCTGCAAGCAGCCACACAACTGCACAGATGGCAGAGGGCAGCCTCAGTCTCTACGGCATCCCTGATTTCATGGGGAAGGATGCTGGTCTGAATGCACAAAATCAGCACCCAAAGCTGCAAAGTTCTTGTCCTGGCAGAAGCAGTTACTCTCCTCTGCTCTCTAGGGCCTACTGCATTTTCCTGAAGGAGGAAGTATTTTCAATTGGGTCACCATTTCTCTTTAAGGATAAAAAAATAGATAAATATGTAATCCCTCAAGTTATTAGCAATACAAAAATATGACACCTACTTCTGCTGTAATCACTGAAAGGGAAAGGAAAGATATCAGATATCTTTTCATTTCTTATTAACATAAAAGAATAAAATACAAAACCATCTAAAAAGTAATTTAATTATGGAGCAAACTGAGCTTTTAAAGTGTCCTGAAGCTACATAACGTAGACATAAACTACAAATATTACATTGTCATCAAGTGTTAGATGAAACAACCTGGCATAAAATAACTACGTCAAGAAAAAAAGTTTCATCTTTTATGATATGTACTCATCCAAAATAATTATTCCAGTCTTTCCATCTTCTCCCACTGTTGCCTTTGTACACTCTATACACCCTTCCCCGAGAGTACATTTCCTTATCTAAGTCAATATCCCCTGGCTTCCCATTTTCTTAAGAACAGATAGTCCAAAGAAGCTAATGGTCATATGCCTGCAACAAAAATGAAAGCAAAAAAATGCCAGCAATCACCCTGAGCTTTCCATTTGCATTTTGTGCCCCTCTCTTGTACCTGCCTTCTAAACTGAAAATTTTCCAGCCTGAAGATTGCCTTGCTGCATACCTGCATATTATTAGCATTATGTAAATGACAGCAGGGCCCAAAGAGGTGTTACATTCTCAGCTGAGAGTGCTCAGAACTTGCTGGTATCATCATCACCCTGCCATTACATCAATATAAAAGAGATTGCAAAACTGTGGGAAAACAGTTCTTCTGTCCCTGCCACCCCCTGTGCATGACACAGACCTGTCACCAAGAAGGGCATCTCCTAGTCCCAGTTACTGGTCTTCACATACTACAGGAACAAAATGTTCAGCAGTAAGTGAGATACAAAATAAACACCAATTTTAATATCCATGCTTAAGGCATTAATCTTTGAATACACCACTGCAAACACTGAAATTAATTCTCAATAATCTGCAAAATAAATAGTTTCAGCTTTTAAAAATCACAGATGTACTAACTACTTAAGTAACACAATGAGAAGTTGGGACGGATTTCTTTAAAAGCTACAAACAATAAAATACAAATTAAACAGCAAATGTTTACAGAGATGGGTATCTTCTGCAGGCACCATACAGCTGGCAAGACAGAATTCTATTTTCATCAATAATCTCAAAGTAGGAAAGAGAAGAGAACAGAAAAAGAGGCAAGAAGAGCAAAATATAGGGAAAAATGGCAAAAAGAAATCTGTTCATCGGTTGAAAGAACAGAAAAGCATGAATTAGAAAATAAGTCATTAGTGTGAGAGGAAGAAAAATGAGGAGGAAGTGTGAAAAGAATCCAGCTCTCTAGAATGGCAATTTTTAGTTACTAGATAAAAAGTACCACCTTCCAGAAAAACTGCTGCTTGCATGTCTAAATGGATGCCACTCCAGGGAATGTCCAAACACCCTCAGGCATAAGAATCAAAACTGTCCGATTCAGGGAAGTGCAAGAGGAGAGACATTACATTTCATATCCACTTTCCGGCTGTGATCCAAATCTGGCACAGATGGCTTGTAAATGATTGTCACTGCCAGGAACCTGCAAATGATTGTTGCTACCAGAAACCCACTGGCCTGTGAAAAAAATCAGTTTTCATCTCAATCTGGCTGCTGGTACAGCAAAGGTGGTGGGGGGTGGCAGAGCTCTGGGACAACTGGTGCATCGCTTACTGTCATAAGACCCATGCAAGGGGTGGCAAAGCCCCTTCAGCCCCTTTCTTAAATCCACCTCTGGCACACTGCAAAGCACAAGACTATGAGGTTTCACACCCAGCTCTGCAGCTCATCTCCCTTGAGCCTTGCCCCATTTCCATTTAAGCCAACACCCCCCAACTTCCACAGCTCAGGATACTTATTTTCCTCACCTCTCTTTTCTGCCTGGTTGATTTAGGCTACCAGCTTCGGGGTAGCAATTGCCTCTGACATCTCCCTCACACTGATGCTGGGCAAACCACCTTTGATCTCTGCACCACAGCAGGAACACTCCATGCAAAAGCACAGAGTTCCATTAAGGGAGAACTCTAACTTAAATTTTTTAAAAGCGCATGACCAGGCTAATTTTATACACTGAATAGCCTGAGACAAGACAGCCTGTTTCAGAGAAGAGGACAAACACAGTCTTTTCTTTAAAAAAAGCAGCTCTTGTAAATTATCCATGCCATTCCCCACGGCAGGAGGCTGGGAGCGAACCTGCCTGCATTGCAATGCTCTCAGTCACAAACTGCACCTTGCAGCAAGGTGAGCCCTCCACCTGCGCTGCTGCCTTCACAATGCCAACACTTAAGGGTTTATAATATCCCACTACCTCAACAACATGCACAGAAATGAGTGTGGGATACCCTTGGTCTTCAAGGCCATTTTTGTTCCAGGACTTGTTTACACATCACACTTTCAGAAATCTTCTTATCTGCCCTAATTGCGATGATTCATGAATTTACAACCCAGCTGTGCTCCACAATTCTCTTCCAACTGTAATCCTTCCCTTTGCAAGTAAATAACTTGTGACTGTTTATAGCTGCAATATCTAGGCACAGCCTTAAAACTTCAGAGCAAATTCATGAAAGCTACAAAAATTGAGCATAATAAAACCTGTCACAAACAAAAATAACGTGCATTATTACCACCATCATGTACATATCAAGACATATTATGCCACTGCAAACGCAGGCTGTGTGTTCTGCTCTCTTCAGTGCCTTCAGTGCCCAGCGCCAGTCCCCTCTGGCCATAGCAGGTTTATCCACTCAAACCAAGGCTCAGCAGCATCACACAGATACTTTACAGAGAACTCTGGGGACTTGCATTAAATTGATTCCTGTGTGGATTGGGTTTTTCAGCTGGTGGCATTCAGATATTTCTCATGGAACAGGTTAGCTGGTTGTGTAAATGCTGCTTTTAAAGTTACAGGATCAAGATTTATTGTTAAAGAAGCAGCTGAAAACATAAGAACAAATAATAATAATAGAGACAGGGGCCTTACTGTAACTGAGTTTACTGATACTTTCATCTTACCTAGCAGCAGTTTTATTTGACTACAGTTTTACAGTATGAGGAATGTCTTCACTTATTCAAGACACACCAGCATAAAATAAAAATGAGTATGTTATATTTAAGAAATGCTATAAATGAAAAATGAGTTTAAGAAAAAGATATGAAACAAAAACATACTTTTGAACAAAAACCTTGAACTCCTGTGAATTTGTAATGATTCCAGACACTTCTGCATTGTATTTTCTACTGGAAACTGCTGAAGGATACCAAAGGAAAACACTACTGTGCTTGAGAACATAATTACTCAAGAAGCTACATCTTACTCTTAACTTCCATTGCAAACCACTTTTGGGACTGGGGCCAACTACATGGACTGCAACTGATTTTTTTTTTAATTGCATCTAAACTATTCTGACTCTTTATAATAAAGAGCAGAGACATTGTTAAAAGCAGGTACAATTTAAAGAATTCCTAGCACATTGTACCTCATGTGCAGCTTCATGTAAGTGCTTAATCATGTGCTTAAATTTCTATCTAGGATATGCGTTTCATAAAAATAAATGCAATATATTTACTTTTAAAATACAGCTTCCCATATTTTTCATTATGTTAGTGAATTGAAATCTCATCCTATGACTATTAGTGTTTCAAAAGCAGACTACCTAAGAGAAGATGAAAAGAGATAAGGGCAAAACACTGAAAACATAAATTCACAAATAACATAAACTTTTTATTGACCTCAGCACAAGCTAGCACTGACACTGAAAAAATTGCCTACTATTTTTTGTTAACTCACTCAAAATATTCTCAGCATCTTAAAAGGGGAAGTATAAGTTTGTGAGTTGTGGACACGCAGGTGGACTGCTTAATGAATTGTACATGACACACGTGGAACTGACTCCCTCTGGCTCATTTCACTTGAAAGGAAAAATATGACATTTTACTAGTGGAAATACAAGCCTTCTCTGCTTGAGTTAATTCAGGTATATAGATGCACATATGTTCCACTGGCAGAAGGATACATCTTTCCAGACTTCAGCATGCCCAGCAGCCTATGCTCTGTCCCCCACACAAGCAGCAGTGACACTCTTGGCTGTCATATGCCACCCAGATCATAAAGAAGGTGCTGAACCTCCCTCTGGGTTCTGAGAGTCAGCAACCACTGAACTCACCACAGTAAATAAGAATGTGAAGCAAGAGGGCAGATAAGCATGGGGCACGTTGCTCTCAGAGAGAAGATGATCTGTTCCAAGGGGTGCACATCAGGTCTCTCCTTCTTCTTGCATATTTCACTCCCTCGAAATGGTACTTTGACCTAATTTAGTCATACAGTGCTTTCATGTGTAAACTCAGTCACACATGCATTCACAAACCACTGCTTCCTGGGCAAGTATGTTTAGGGGATCTTGGAAGATGCTTTACACACATAAGTTCAATAAGATTTGCAACAATTCACCTCTAACTCAAGAATTACCTGTGAAGACTGAAAAATAAGTCAGCTTCTCGAGAGAACAGTGTTAGAAGCCTAAATAAAGACACTTCAGAGCAGAACCGTGGTTTGGTTGCCTTTTGGTTTCGAGCAGACCTCAGCAGTTTCTGACCATAAACACATCATCAACATTCAAGAATAACATTATATTAGAAAAGATATGAGTATCATCAAATCTGTGTTTCTCTGAGATTTGCTGCTTTGCCTCCCTTTGTTTGTCTGTGCTGCACTGAGCAGAAGTAGAGATGTTTTATTTCCTTCTTTGAGGCCACTGCTATAAAACCCCTCAGCAAAGTTTTGGCATTGGCCTCTGCAGAGCCTTGTGTACAGCGAGAGAACGGAGAAATTCTTCCACTGCTGCTGGGATGAGCCATGAACAGCTGTTCCTCTGGTATTTCTGTCCTCATTACAAGGCTTCAAATTGCATCAGAATGCATGCACTAGTCATTTTTGAAGCCTTATTGCCAATTCCTTACATCTTTTCAAAATGCATGGGCTGAAAGTGCTATTGCTGAGAGAGTGGCAATATTCTTAGATTCATTGTAATCATGTTTCTTTCTTTCTAATTCTTCTACTGATTTGAACTATGATGTGCACATATCAAAATAGGAGATTTCCACTTGTGCAGTTACCTTGGGGTTTTTTTTTCACTGTATTAAGGAGTGATGTATTTGTGTTCACGTTGCATTTGTTGTGGCATACGTCTGCTACAAATGCTGTCAAGGAGAGTGTAGCAAACTACAACTGACCTGCTTAAGCAGCTCTCCTTCTTTTAAAATGCACTCTGTACATATTTTTAATTCCATGATTCTCTACTGACAACAAAAATAAAAGATTTATCACAGAATCAACTAGGTTGGAATAGACCGCTGAAACCATTGAGTCCAACCTATGACTGAATACTATCATGTTAACCAGATCATGGCACTGAGTGCCGCAACCAGTTGTTCCTTAAACACCTCCAGGGACGGTGACTCCACCACCCCTGCCCCGGGAAGCTCATTCCAAAATCCAGTCATCCTTTTTGTGAAGAACTTTTTCCTCGTGTCCAACCTAAACCTCCCCTGGCGCACCATAAGACTGTGTCTTCGTTTCCTATGTTACTGTGTCTACCTTATTTCACTTACAACAAAACAAATGAAAGAAACATGCTTTCTGTCGGTTTCAGAGCACCTTGTTAAACCCCTCGTGATTTCCTTCTGTAAATAAATTCAGCTTGAAAAAGACCCTTTAACGAAAACTAAAAATAAAAACAAACAAACAAACCCATAATGTTAATGTACTCAGAATAGCAGATTCGGAAAGGGGTCTATCACTAGAACAGCCCATCCCGCTCGCAGAGAAATATTTGGCTCGGTTTCCCCTCGGTCCGGCAAGTCTGACACCAACTATTCCCTCGTTCCAGCCACGGATGCTCCCGCTCCACGCCCGGGCGCTCGGTGTAAGGCACGGCTGCGGGGCTGGAGGGACAGGGGTCTCCGCGCACCCGGGGCCGGCTCCGCTGACGCACGGGGCTCCCGGGCCGCCGCCGCGCCGCGGCTCCCGTAGCTTATGGCAACGGC
>VXBC01009134.1:170059-224816 GCA_013399945.1 Ploceus nigricollis | reverse complement strand
CCTCCGCGCCGGGCCCGCCCCTGCCCCGTCAGCCGCGCCGCCGCTGGGCATATGCGGGCCGCGGGGAACGGGCACGGGCTGCGCTTGGTCCGGCACGACACAGCCCGCCCTGGCATCGGCAGAGACCGAGCCATGAGTCGGGCGCTGGCCGGGCAGCCCTCGGCTGACCGGGGCGTAGAGAGGTGCGAGGAGAGCGCAGCCTGCATGCAGGCTCCTCTCAGCCCAGCCCACCGCCAAAATGTATGAATTGCAGCAACTCAGCCCAAAATGGTCGAGGAACCACGGCCTGGGGGCTGTTAGTAAGAGCTTACCGCGGCCCTTAAGGGAGAATCCATGGTTTCGGTTTGCCAACTGCGGACTGATGCCTTGAGGTGATGAGAGCTTTTGGGATCTGGTGGTCGCAGCTGCTTCTGCTCGCCCTGGCACGGCCGCGAGCGCCGGCAGCTCTCCTGGGAAAACCATAGTGGGAAGCTGAGGCTGGCTGGGAGCAGAGCACAGTCACGGCACCCTGAGGAACCCATCTTTTGCTACACGGGTGTAGTACGGTCCACTCATCCTTTCAACACAAGACCAGCTCTGCTCCAGCTCTACAGCCACAGCAGAAGTAAAGTCCTTTTAAACCATGTAAATCCCGTGTCAGATTATAAACTTATAGAAACAGTTACCAACTTCACGGAAGAAACATGACCTGAGCAAAAAAATTAGTGGAAGATAAGAATTAATCAAAAATACTATCTCTCTTTGCTTTGAATAATGCCAGTCTGGCCCCTAGTATCTCACGAGTTTTGTTGTAGGTAACATTTGTACTGCATATGGGGGAGATATTTAAAGAAAACTTATGAGTTAACTGTAGTCACCTTTTCTCCCCAAACAGGCGTTGGGAAATAAACAACCAGAGAGTTAAATGTGGCACTCACTGTACCTTGGAAAGGCTTAGATAGTGAGGGGCACCTTAATGACAAACACGTGAAGCTCTGACCTGCTAAGCCATACCCAAATTGCAACACTGGTCTTCTGCCTGATGTGTGAACTCATCTGGAAGAAGGTTATGGTACAGGTTATCCCATCACAAGGACTGCAGAATTAAAAGGAAAGATGAATGATTAAGGCTCTTGAAAGATGTCATCTGTCATCTGAGCAGAGAGTAAAAAAAAAATAAAAGCTTCATCTCAGAAAATAGAGATGAGGAGTTTAGAGGTACGTGCCTAGAAATGGTAGAGTAGAACAGAAAAAGAACGCTCATTTTGGGTTTATAGCAAAAAAAGCAAGGAGACTATTATAACTTAGAAAATTAGAAACAGATTGAAGGAGATACTTTTTCATTCAATGTAACTCTATGGTTGGATTCACAACCAAAGATCATGGCCAGGGCCAGGAAGACAGCAGAGTCAACAGAAGATGGCATGCTTAGCAGGCAACACAAACGTTATCATGTTCCTCACTCTCATGAGCTGTCAGAGGCTATTTTAAATCCAGAAACCAGAATTTAAACCTGTTCCAGAAGTCCAAACAAGATCTGCTTTTAAGGAAGAATTCTCTCCTATCCATACAAATCAAACGTTGTGCTGCTTTCTTGACCAGTCTCAGGTTCTGGATTGGACAGACCTGCCTCCATTCCAGTCAGGCACAACGTGGAAGCTGTGAAACAACGGGCTTCACCACCACCTGGCAGTGCTATTAGCATGAGGAGGCGGCTGAGGAGAGATTCCCATCTCCTGGTGCTAAGCTGCATGCTTTTTAAGCACTGAGGCTTCTTCAGAAGAGATGAAAGACAAAAGAAGAGCTTCCTGTCTTCAGAGACAAAAGTTCTCAAGACTGATGATTAGAATATCTATTTTCAAAAAGCTGTAAGTGTAAAGGTTGGTAGGTGAGCAAATGCACGCACATCAAAAAGATGCCTCTGAACTTTGGAGTGATACAAAAGATGAAAGTGCCTTACTGCCCATTTAACAGCCCAAGATCATGTTTGGATTCACAGATACAAAGCATACAGAGTTACCAGGTGTTCAAAATGGGAGACTGCCAGGGTACCCTGAAAGATGGGTATGCACTGAGCATAATGTCCATCCAGGGAAAGCTGACAGAGAAGAAAGATAAGGAATGTTTTATGGGAAGAAGGGGAAAGCAATTTTTTGGCATTTTATCTGCTTTTGAATGGCTTACTTATGTCTCCAACCCTTTTCCTCATCCTCCCCCACCTGATTCTCTTTCATCCCTTTAACATCTCTGGTAAATATGGTTTATATGGTTTCATTGTCCAGCTTTGGTTCTTTCTCACCAGCAATGCTCTGCCTCCATTTCTGAAGCAGCTGAATGGAGTGAAAGGTGAATACCAGTCCTCTGCTGCTGGCAGGGTTAAGAGCAGTGTTACTGCACATGTCTAACTCTGGGCAGGGTCACAACTCACCAGCCTTCTCTGGATCTCCCTCTGCTTTGTCTGTGTGGCACACAGAGCTATCTCTGAATGACAGGGCGAGTGTTACAGAGAAATCCTTGTCAGGAGCAGGACTGAGGTGTTCATTTTACTGTGTAACAAGCCTCCAGATTCCTCTTGACCTGCAGATCCATTCACTGGTATCTCTAGTAATTCCCAGCAGCTTAGGGAAGACCTGGCCTCGCACACACAGGTTTTTACCAAGCACTAAAACAACAAAAAACAGGGAAAAGCACCAGCATGTAACAAATAACCGTGACATACCATTATGATTCCTAGGTGCTCTCTGTGAATAGAGCTGTACTTCTCAAAAGCCACATTTAATTAGTTTCAGATGCCAGCCTGATGGGCAAGGCAGTCTGTTAGAAAAACAGTGCTTTAAAGGTTCAAGGACTGATACATGAAACAGCAGCGAGGCAGATGCAAACCTGTCTCCTCCACTGCCAAACATGTCTCACTAAGCAACATCTTCCTCTATATACAGTCTGCCATCTTCCCAATTATCCCTGTTTTGTCCTCTGTGTAAAATAAGTGTCCCACTAATACATTTTTATATCGAGGTGATAAATAATACAACACAACTGTATCTAACAGTTGAAAACACCTGCATTTGCAACAGAAAGCCTTCTGGCAATCTGGGTAGAGAGCAAGACATCAAAGCAGAAACACTGTTGAAAGGAAGCCTGGAGAACCTAAGAAAGCAGTAAAATAAGAAACTGATGTAAGCACTTTCCTAAATGCACAGATTCATTTCTTTTAAGTCTAAATTTCCCATGATGGGGAAATTAATTTTTTTTATTGTTTAGTCCATTTTAAAAAAAGTCATAAATTTATATACTGATTTGAAAAAAGAGCATAGAGTATCTTTTATAGAGTGGTTTTTATCTATCTATAGCCTTTGTATTTCTTTCTAGGCCCACTGTTACATCTGCACTGCTGAGCATGGCACTGTTCAGAGCTTGCGTGCTACAGAGAGAAAGGTCTGCGTGTCCTGTGCCTTAGGTTTCCTAACCCTCAGAGCTGCTACAATAGGTTCAGGTTATGTACTGAATTAAATTCCTGCCTCGTTTGCCTTTTTAGCTGACCTGGACAAAGGCTGATTTTAGGAAAGGGAAAGTGTAGTGATGAACTCAATAACCCATCCTCTGTTTATGCTGGGGTGTAATACACATCCTAACTCACAGTTCCCAACCCTTTCAAAAGACACCTAAGAGACTAAAACAATCTTTACTTTTGAGGTCTCTTAAAAGGGCATGAGCTGCCAGATTGTTGCCTCTGGGTCAGCTCAAGCACAGTACAGAAACACTTCTATCTAGCCTTTTAAATCTTACAGTAGCACAAACAGAACAGATTTGGCATAAAATGTGTAAAGATTCTGAGTTTTCATTTATTGGCTTGAGATTTTCTAATTTTAAGCTCCAACTGACAAGCAATAATGAAGGATATGTTTGTGCTGACATGCCTACAGAAGTGGTTGTGTTTAGAGTTTTCCATTCCAATGTATCTAGAATCAAGAGATCATATTTGAAGTTAAACCATGCCAGATAAAATTTATCTGTACTCCTTACAAACTGGGAGTTCCTAAAAATGTTCATGGATTTTTCTTTATAAAGCTCAGATCAGTTGTGAGAATATCTAGGATATTTTTTTTGCTTGTTTGAAAATCAAACTGTGGAACTAACCAGGACCAGATGCAAAAGCTGAAGGTTTTGTGAAGCTGATATTTATCAGGGTCAGTATATTTCTTCCCAACCAATGAGTTCTGAAATGCATTGAATCAAATTCAGAATAAACTCTCAGGATAATAGTAAGGAAGTTAACATTTTCCCAAATCAAAAAATAAGAAAATTCTCTCAAAAAATGAAGAAAAATCATAGCCCTGGGTGGTAATTTTGGCCTTAAACACTTCAGTAATACCAAAGACATGACAGAGATAATTCTGCCCATTGTGGTCTTTGGATGAGGCTTATGCCAAATTCACTGTCATTGTGCCTTAAACAGAAAGAAGCTCAGGTTAGTTCTTGTTTCCCTAGTAAGAAAAACAAAAAGGCATTATTTGTGATACCCTAATTTCAAATATAACAAGACAATTTTATGGTAAAGGTGAAGACTTTGGAGATGAAACTCTGAGAAGGAAACAGATTGGTACATGAAAGACTAATTGCAGCATTTACATGGTTGATCCCCTCCATCTCTCCATAAAAACTCACATTTCCTTATTGCATTTCATCCATTCTCATTCCAATAAGTTCATTCCTGCTTCTTTGTTGTGAGGCTGTGAAGTATAAATACTTATCAGTAACACCGTGAAATAAAATCTATTCTGCAACAACAGAATAGAGTTCTCTTGTCACCTAGGGTAATTTTTCACTTTAGTCACTTCAGTTTGAACTTGCCTAGCTCCAGGAGATCCTGTCTAATACCAGTTTCTTTAACAGTTAACATCAAGCTGACACCTACATCTACACATTCCTATAGAATAGGAAAGTATGAGAAAATGCTAACTTTTGAGGAGGGAAAGCTGTTAAGCTCCCTTTGCCAGCACTAGAAATCAAACCTCATATGTCACTGTCCTTGTGTGGGTGGCTTGCTTTCAACAATGGTGGCCTGTTTTCAACACCTTCTAAAGAAGTTTAATTCAGTCTGATACCACATCCTGTAACACACTCAGCATCTCTCTCAAAGTCTTGCACTGGGTTCTTCCAAAGTTCTTATTTTCCAGTGTAAGTAAAAAATCCTGTTACTGAGAGGAAACCAAACTATGTCAGTGGTGTACATGAAGTCACTGAAACTTGAGTGAGAATCTAGTATCATCATAATTGAAGCTCCTGTCATCTTTGGAATTGTTGTCCCATTGAACAATTACCTAAATCCAGTGGGGTCACAAGAAGTGGATTCTGTTCCATATTCCCTTCAGACTCCCTGCTTGACTGCTCTCTAACATGATTCTTACATCCTGATACCTAAAGTGATTGTTCATGAAGGATGAATTTTCCTATGACAGTGCTTAAACACAAAATTGGATAATCCTATGCCATTTCAGCATACTATTTCACATTAAGTTTTCCTTTAAAAGGTTTATTTTCCCTTTATTTATGATTATACCAAATTTTGCACTGTAATTTTGCTCTTACTTCTAGCACTTATGCTCTTTGGACTTTTCTGAACCATTTAGATTATTTACATATCAATCAAGGCAGTTATAATACCAAATAAAAAAGACATATTTAAAAAAAGTATCCCTGCCCAAAGTACATGTCTCTTCCCTATAAGACAGGTCTAAATTCATAGGAAACCAAATGCAGGTTTACTGCCCATGAAAATTATGTAATTTGGGGCAGGTTTTTTGCCTTCTAGAAGTCAAGGATCATTTTCAGTTCTGATTCCTTTTCTGTTTTGTTTTGTTTTCATGGAATCACAGGATAAATGGCAATGGAAGAATCTCATTTCTGGAGATCATTTTACACTCAGCCAGCAAGAGGGAAAATACTGCATCTCCCTTTGTCTCAAGTGTAGAGGACCCTGAGGTGTCCTTCCAGGACAAAAGTAGGATCTTCCAACTCAGACTGGCAGAGCCAGGCTGAAATTCTTGCAAGCTGTTAGGAAATGGTAGCATGTCTTATCCTGCTAAAGGGATAAATCTCAGACTGTTTCTTTATATTAAATAGTCCTCCCTTTGCAGCATGGTGAGGAAGCATCTGTACTTAGTACTGCAAAACCCCAAGATTAATCTAAAGCTAAGCACATCCTTCATAACTATTCTATGAAAGTATACATAGGAATTACTTCCAGTTATTGTTAAAAAAAAACCAAACCACCCAAACACTGAAATTATACATCTAAAACTGTCTACCCAGCTGGGAGTTTAGTTTTAAATGCTCATACTTAGCTGTGGGGGAGTGAAACAAAAAACCAAACAAAATCCTGCCTGATTTCTGGGATGTTTCCATTTCACAGATAGTTCAAACTCAGATGTGACTTATCTGCCCTTAAAAGCTGTTAACTTCACCTGACAATGAGCCAGAAAATTGAAATGCTCCCAGCAGAACTTGTAAGTAGAACCAGAAGTGCTTTGCCATAAGTGTTTGGATGGAATATCGTGATAATGACCTTCTCATTTTATACCCTCTAGATTTCTTCCATCAAACATGATTACTCAAAGAAGTCAGTTTCTTCAAAAAAAAAAACAAGCCTCAGATTTTAAGAGAATTAACGTTCCATTACACTTTAGCATAGAGCTGCAATCAAATTAAAATGAGGTTGAATTCACTGTACAAAGAAAAAAGATTTGAATGGTTTTGTTTGGAATCAAAGCAGCTGGAAAATTGGAAACCAGCTTTAGAATAGCTGAGTGTTTTTATAGCGAGAAAACATTCTACAGTCTTCAAAGTCTTCAGATTATATTGAAGATTAAATACTATCAAGTTATTATTTTTATTTTCCTTCCTTAAAATGATCTAGCTGGTAAAACTTTTCAAAATGAGCAGAAATAAGTATTTAAATTATTGTCCTTCTGCAGTCTTTCCGGTAGAATGGGCTAAATATATTTGATCTTGCCATGGAAACACCTGATCTTCCTTCTGAATTTATGCAACTTATTAAGTTGGCTTACTGCAATCATCTGCACTTCTGGCCAATCTGTGACACTATTTGTAATATGACTGCTTTACATCATCTTTGCAACGCCATAAAATGTCACATTCACGTCAGAGGTGACAAAGTGAGGCAAGAGCTAGATGATTTGGTTTGGCTGCAGCTGTACAGAAAGCCTCTGGATGAGCTGGGGGATGATCAGTTGATCTTCCCCAGAACACCCATGCCCAGCGCATACAAATCAGTTTCTGGGTAGCGCGTGCCAGGCGCTTCCCGAGTCCTCCATGGTCGCCAGAACAAGGACGAGATGAGAGCGTGTTGCTTACTCAGTGTTTCCCTAAATTACAAATCTAACGCAACTGGTAATAATTTCAAATGCACAGATACACTAAATTAACTTAAACTGCTGGCTGAGAATTTCTGTTTGCAAACGCTATTAATGTTATTGATTGCAGCACACAGTTTTTCACTTTACCTCGATAGATGACTGAAGCCGTGGCCAAATAGCTCAACATAAGCTAAATGTGAGACACTGTGTTCAATAATGTGGTCCAGCCTAAAGAGCCCTTTTCTTTCTGTGTTTCATCATGTTCTTATAAAATGCTTTATTTCAGTGTTTACTAGGTGATGTGGCTGTCAAAGTTTAACTCTCTTTGCTGGGCAGCCCCCAGTTTCCACTGGAGAATGCCAGGGCAGGATTGTTTTGGCTGGAGATGCATTAAAATAAGACTTTGCTTAAAAAAATTAAGTTCTTCAAAGAGACTTCTCCTCCATGGCAGAAGATAGCCTAAAGCAACATTTCTTATGTAATTTTGGGATAAGAATTAAAACCAAAGGTCAATCAAATAGTTTAGATCTTTCTAGTAAACTCTAAAAAAATTACATGGATAGAAAATTATCTGAGCCTGTGCAGATTATTATACAAGGAGATGACTGTGAGCCATCTTTTTCTTCCTTTTGCTTTCCATAAACCAAACTTTTTTTTGGCCTCTCAGACGCTTTTCTGATAACATCCACTTCACCTGAAATTATTGTAGGTAGATATTTACAGATATTCTATTTAGTATCCAACTCAGGAATTGCTACTTTGACTCTTTGGGATTTCTTTGCACCTCTTTATCAGTGACAGTTCCTTATTCTACTTTCAAGCCAAATCCTGTTACACTTTCCTTGCATGGATACTGCATTTTTCCTTCTATCCTTCCCACTGTATTCATGTGCCTGTTTCATTCGTGCACCAAACACTGTTATTCCAGTCTGGGTCCTAAGTTTGGTAACATGATTGTAAACCATGCCCTTCAACTCCCCTTCAGATGCAACAAGTTACAAATTATCCCTGCCTGAAAGCAAGGATGATTCCAGCTTCACACAAAATGTATTATTTATGACTAAATCAAAAGGAGACTCTGAGAACAATGCAACTCTCCTTCAGTGAACGTGAAGATATAAGCTATGGAGAATAAGAAACCAGGGAGATGATCTGAATTGGGAAAAGATATTATGTATTCACTTTAAAAAATCATAATAATTATGAAAGCTTAGCCACAAGGCTGGATTTAGTGAGAGAGCTGAGGAGAGGAAAAAGGTAAAGGGCATGAGAGCTCAGGACATCAGAATCTGTGACTGCCTTCCTGCTGGTACCACCCATCATTCCCATTCCTCTATGACTGATGATGGAGTGTCTCAGTTTACATTTCTTCCTTTCACAGCTCTGTCCCATTTTCTTGGCTCTAAAGAATTAAGATTCTTCAGGAAAGCTAGAGGTTCAGGTCTTTAGGAAGGGATTTCTCTGTCTCTGCAGTACTGTTCTGCACAGCACAGTTAACCTCTGAAGGTCAGCACGCTTTGACTGGAAGAGGAACAAGAAGGAATAGGAAAGAGCTGGGGGGAAGAAGGCATTACAGAAGCCACCACATTTTCTGCATTTATTAGGAAACTGTTCAAAAACCACTGATGGTCCCTTTCTCAGAAAACAGTAGTATATTTAGCCGTGTTCTATTGTTCTATATACATAAAATGCATGTACATATTGTACCTCTAGCAGCCATAATGAAGCAGCTGCAAGTAGTGGATAGCACAAGCTATACCTGAAGTATATATATATATATCCTGCTATACCTGCTTTGTGATTCTGCTCCCTCTCATGGAGTCCAAATTTAACAGTGTCCTTGAGAGCCCACTGTGCCCAAAGCGCAGCCTCTTCCTCAGGAAATGCTGAGCAGTTTCCTCATTCTGACATTTGCTATTTATTGATCCTTGTCCACGCTGTCTTCCTTTACATGAGGAGAGTGGTAATGGAACAGCCTGTTTGCAGCCAGTGCTGCATTGTGCCCGAGTACTCGAGAGATGTATTGAGACACACGGACCTGGAGAAATTCCCTTCTGTGCCTCTTGGCTTGTTTTCCTATTTAACTCTCTACCAGACTCAGCTCAACAAGAAGACCCTTCCTGTATACAGAAATGTCAAAGCAAAAGCAAGACTCAGTGGAGGAAGTTAAATCAAGGAGAAACAGAAGAAAACTCAGCCAATCCAGAAAACATTGAAAAAGTTCATGAAGGTGTAATAGGCAAATTGTTGTGGAAAAGGAGAGAACAAGACGGAGGGGGAAATTGTATAAAAATAAACATGGAGAACAGGAGACTCAGGTCTAAAAGACAGAGCGGGAGTTAATGGACTAAATATAGAAACTACACACAAAAGGTCCATATATCAGCAGGCTGGGGGCAAAAAAACCCATAACAACCCTACAACAATGAAAAGTCTCCAAGAATACCACATACAGGATCTTGGAGTAAGTCATTCAATTAGAAAAGTGTCACAGATTACTTTTGCAAAGGGATGTGCCACCTGAAGAAGACAGAAGGTACTGGTAGGTACTGATACTTTCTTTTCTTATTTTCTGATTTCTTACTGCTTCATGGCAATGAATATTGTTGCACAGCACATGCCAGTCATACAGTAAATGAGCAACCCTTGAAAGGAAACATATTGCATATTTTTCTGAACAGCAGATTTGACTTCAGATTGTCATCTAAAAACAAATCAGTTTGTAAAAAAATATATTTTGGTGCTAACTTCTGCTGAAAGTACCCAGCCCCAGAGAGTGCCACGTGTTTCCTTGCTGTTTGCCCCAGCTGTCAAAAAACACTTGAAGAGTTCCTGGCTTTCCCTTTGCTACTCACATTGTGTGCAGGCATTTCAACTGACCTAAATGGATTATAACATTGAAATAAGATATTGTAGGGCAGACTCAGATGAAAATTATGTTTTGTAAGGAAATAATTGCCAATAAAGAGACATTTCCAGAATTTCCACTGGAATTGGTGGAATTATTTTTGCAAATATATCCTGTGGTCAGCCTGACATGATCAGGGTAGGGGTTCTGAGAGGAGGAAAACCCCAGCCTCAAGAGGTATTATACCAAGTTCTCCTACTCTCACTAAGTGCCATCTTTCCCTTATACAATTTTTAATTATTTGCAATCAACTCTCAACATTTAGAGAAAATTTTTCATTAATTCAAATATTTGGAAGAATCAGCAAATGTGATTTTCCTCTAAATTAAACCTTTGGCTTATGAAAATAAGAAAAAGAATACTGGAAAATTTTTAGGTTTTCATATTGGCATCCTGCTTAACAAAACTTCTCTGTCCACCAGTGGGATTTTAGGGTGACAGTAAAACAGAGGGTGCCTCTGTGCATATATCCCCTACCCTGAGATCAGTGTACTTTACTCCTGCAGAAGAGCAGCTGTAAAAAATATTGAGTGGTATGAGTACTCCTGCCTGCTTACATGACACAGGCACATTCTGACCAAACTTAAAATGGAAAGCCTGGGCTCTTTTAACACCTACCAATCAATGGTTTGAATCACTGAATATAACTTATTTTCATTCCCCACTGACATGAAGTGAATTCTAAGCAGGTACAGGGGGAGATGTGCCTCTGTCTCAATTGCAATCTCAAGAGCAGAATTGATTCAATATATTTATCTTGAAAAATGCCAGGTCTTCAACATCACATATTTCTTTCTAAAGGTGCTCGAGTTACATTTCATATCTTGTGATCAGCTGCATCTCCAAAGCAATCTATCTCCCCTTTATTTAAAAGAAAATATTAATGAACAAAGGTAATGTATGAACACCTGTAGTCCCTGAAGAGTTAGAGAACTCCAGGCATCAAAGCAAAGTATCAAAGGAGGCAGCAAACTGCAATTTAATTGCAGGAGCACATGAGATTGAATTTCAGCTGAATGAGTCCAGGACCTGATTATGTGATTTTGAACAAGTCACCTCACCCTTAGGTCTCTCTTTCCTTGTGCAATTTTTACAGCATAAATACACAAGGCAGCCGAAGTGTGATGCAGGACAGCCGCCAAATGTGTTTGTCTGCCCTTGCAGTGCCATTATCTGGAGGAAGAGCTGTGCAAAACAAATAAACAAACAAACAAAAAGCAAAGACAGAAAATAAATTGAATCACTTATGCTAAGATGAACTTGTAAATCATTGTAATTTAAGTAAAATCTGTGAGGTTTTTAGGAAGGCCCAAATCACTAATGTGCCTGTTGAGCACTCACTCTTGAGGTACTAAAGACACTGGAAACACCAGAATCCAGAGGTTTTTCTGAACACATCCAGATGGAAGTGACAACTTTCATTAAGAAGCCCTGCAAAACTCCAGCAGCAGCCCCTGGGCACAATGGACTGAAAGATAGCTAGGGATTAGACTCCTTCCATTCTTCATTTCAGTGAGATACACACTGAAAATTCCTCCAGGCAAAAGATTAGCACATGCAATCCTCCTTAACAGTGCCTGTAAATTACAGGTTATGTGCATCAAAATAACACAAAAAACAAAGATGGAGATACAACTTCTATAAAGCTGAAAATCTTTTACTGACAACAGTTCTGATAATCTGTAACTCACCTTGAAATAAGAACAATCCCCACTGTGCCATTCTATAAAGACTCATGGAAGCTATATGGCTCTCAAATTCCTCACATTTCTCCAGAAGAAAGATCAGTGCTTTAGCCCAGTCTCTGCCACAAGTAAAAGATGTCCTTAAGGGCAGTCAAAAATGGAAGGTGCAGAGGGAACAAAACATTTTCTCAGCAAAGTGTTTTCTAGCCCAAATGTCCTAGGGCACCAGAAGAGAGAGAGAGACCTGCCAGCCTTAATGTGTCATCAGCTGTCTTGCCTGGACATCTGACTGTGTCAGAGGTTTCACCTGCTGCCTTCCCCTCTGTCATTGCCAAAGACACTGTCAAAGATGTATCTGGAGGCACAGAGGGGCAAGGGCCTGATGAAATCGGGAACTGAGTTTGCACCTTTGTACGACATTTTCACATGGCTACCCCCCAACTTCCATCACCTTGTCATCCACAGCTAATGCCAAGTACTTTCATTCTGTTCATTCCCAGCTTACACTTAAAACTGATCTTTTCTACAAAGCACTTCCCCATTATACATGCAGAGGGAAAGGGGAAGAGTGGACCGACATTTGCACAAGCAGAGACGTTGCAGGGCAAAATCATAATTTATTTATTCGTTTGAGTCTGAATAGCTTCATCTGAACTAATAACTCCCCTAAGTTCATTCTGTGTGTGATTTACTCTGACAGACAAATTAGTAAGTGTAAAGAGATGGATAGAGGAGCCAAAACCTTTTTCATTTCAGTTTCAAGAAAATATAGCTTCTACATAATAGCAAAACATTGAATAAGAGAATAAAATTCAAAGCTAAACAATTGAAAACTTGGGCTAAATCATCTCTTTTGCTAACCAACTCTGCATAAGTGTTTTATGAAAAGTACAGAGCTAAGCTCAGTTCCTGGATAAAACCTATAATTATTTTATAAAGACATATAGTAATTGAGGATGATTCAGAGATAGCTGAAGAAATAGCAGCTGTATCAATCTTCAGGGAAACAGTTCACAGAACTACATTTTTAAAGACTCCTCAAGGGCAACTGCTAGCTATAGTCCATCTGTTCATAAAAATCAAAATGAGGAAAAGAAATCAATTATGGTTTAAATTTAAATCAGATTTCAAGCCCAAAGCTTTTCAATTTCTTTGTCTAAGATTGCTGGCACACAGGATTTGGATTTAAGACCGGCGTGATCTATTTGAAGACAGGCTGCCAGGGCACACCATTACATGTTCAGGTCTCTCCTTTAGGCCAAATTTGTGAACATTGCTGAGTTTTTCCTCCTTTTACTCCCAGCTGGGGGTGACTGACAATGCCTCTGTCCCCTCTCATCTCAGAAGCAGAGTGGCCTGAAAATCAAGCTCTACATTCCTGGCTCAGATCAACGAACTGTAGGAAGAAGCAGGATGAAACAGAGGTCACATCAAATGTCATTTTGCAAATGAACAGATCAGTTCAACTTCTCAGATCTAAGACACTGCACATAGATATTAGTAGGAAGCAGAAATCATCAAATTGATGATCAAAGACAAATTGATGGGCATTCTCACATGGAAAGGATGCAACTTGGGAATTAATAGAACTGAATTTTCTGTAGCAGCATAAACATCATGTACATTTTTGATGGAAGAACTGCAGTGCTAACAGCTAATACTGTACTAAGATCTCTTCAGTATTTTTAATTGCATTAGCAATGCAAGGTCAGGTACTTCTCCTTTGGTGAGACTGAATTCATGTTATTAATGTGCAGAGAAGATTCTGCATTCAGATGAATTTATCAACATTGTCTATATTAGTTGAAATACATAAGGCAAAGCTCCTGCAGGCAGAGAAAATACTGTGTATAACAATAAAGCTGCAGATAAAACTCCAGATTTCCAAAGGGATTAGCAGAACTTCACTGAGTTGGAGTGAGCAGTGAAGATTTACATCAGCTGAGAGCTTGTTCCTTATTTCTGTAATACTAAGTCATCATAAAACATGACAGATGCAGTACTAATGATAAGCTGCTAAAACTTAACCAGGGTCTCCCTCAAACCTTGTTGCTTCAATCAGGGCTACATATGACACTTCTGGAATAAACTGCTTTCATTTTGAATCCATCAAATTTTATATTTTGCTTCTCCTTGAGGTGATTGCTTTTTGGCCGGGACAAATTATGTACTCAGGTCTAGTCCTAGATTAGAGTTCACTTTGAGTACAGCCTTCCTCCACTTCCGAGGGTGCACGAAATTCCTGTGAGAGTCGGGTTATCTGATGGGCAAACAAGCTCCCTCCCACTGAGCCCGGAGGGTGAGCAAGCCGACTCTGGGCGAGGATGGAGGTGAAATCCAGAATAATGAAGAAGGTAACTCCCAGAACCAGCTTTCCTTTCCTTTCCTTTGCCCTCCAGGCAGAGAGGAGAAGGGTATGAAAAGAGCGTGGGAATGGCACTTTCACACGCCTTGGAGAGACAATGTCCCTGCCAAATAAAGGATGGACACCTACCCATGCAGGAGGAGCCACTGTTTAAGCAGGCACCGATCATCTTTGGAAGTTAAAAGAAATAAAACCACACTTACTGCTTCTTAATGCTTCGAAGTAGAGCTGCAGCACCGTGAAAATGGCACCTGCACTGAGCAGCCCGTACATCCCTAAGCTGTGCCATGCTTCTCCAATGCTGCAGCACTGGCTTTGAAAACTTTATTGTTCCCCAATAAACAGAGGCTATTTTGACCTGTCTCTTGGATTTTATCTTTCGAATTCTGTTTTTCACATTTTGTGTACAACGTGGAGTGCTGGAAATATTGTCCTTGTAAATGGACAGGCTTAAGAGAGCACACATGCACCCAAATGCAGAATCACCATGAACTAGCCATGTTATAGCCATATGTATGCAGCATTAGCATATGCATTCCACAGCAGACAACAGTACTGATATGGTCTTGAGTCATTAACTGATCACTAAGTAATTAATATTTACCTCCAATATACTTCTGATCAAATCTTTTTTCTACAGCAATGGAATGTGGCGCAGAACACAAACCACCAATATAGCAACTTTCTCCAGTACCTGGCATTTTCTTGTGAGGTGAACTACAAAAATTAACTAGTCTTTTCTCAGCTACATTCATTGTTCAGATGAACGTGTCATTTAGGTCAGCAATTTTCTCCATTGTAATATTTCATATCAAAAAAGAAAATTGAAATGAACACAGTTTTTCAGCTACTTGTTGTTGAGTGCTGGCACTTATGAGCTGAAAGGTGCTGACTCAATGGCACTTTCATAGATGAGAATTTCCCCAAAGAAATGGAGAATAATCAGAGATAGGGAAGGCAAAACTCTACCAAAAAAGGGCCAAGTCCTCATCCACAACAAAGCCATTCTAGGAATATGTTGATGATGAGGAGCTGATATAGGAGCACTTCACAATGATCAGAATGACATTACCTCAGATCCACATCTGAGGGTGGTTTGGCATGCTGCCTCCAGCCTGGAGGCTAAGCCACCTATTCAGACCAAGCCATGGCCCTTTTGGTAAAAGGCTGCATTTGCTCCCAGTTCCAGGGTCTTCAAGTTATACAAAGCTACACCAAAGGCAGGACAGGCCCAGACATCTTCCTGCTGCTTGTTGCAAGGTGACAGACTTGCTGCAACAGACAAGCAGATCCTGCAGCAGCTATCCCTGTACCCTCCCAAATGTACATGCTGCCTTTCTCTTCCAGCACAGAATGAAAGTTGCACAAGCAGCTCAGGGAAATGAAGTTCCTCCTAAGAACTGTTTCCTTGGAGGACAGCACTGCTAGGAGTTGTGGCTGGTGAGATTTGACCCACAAAGACGACAAATGGTTGCAGACGGGGCAGACTTTACATTTTCATTTGATTTCTTGTATGATTTTGTAAGAGAAATATTAATAGCACACTAACGGCAGCAATTACTATAATGAATGTGACAGCTGGTACCAGCAGCCGAGCATACGTTGTGGGTTTTATATTTTCTGTGGATGGTGTGAGGCGGCTCCGAGCAGTTGCAGTCACTGTCTTCTGCTTTTCCTGAGGATTCTATTTTCAGCAAGACTGTGCTTGTGGCAAAAAAGATGGAGAGCTACTTTTGTAAGTGTGTCACCCCTCAGGAGGTTACTCACGGCTCAAAGAAATAGGTAACATGTTCAAAATACGGTCAGCTTCTCAACCTGCTCTGGTCCTCTCAATGGGTACAGTTGCACTGACAAAGAAAGCATCCTTCAGCTGTTCACCAAGCAGTTTGATTCCCCCCTTCCTAAAGGGAAAACCAAGTGGAGGCACTCCTACAGTAGAACTATGAAGCAATTAACAAAACTCTGGTGATTTGGAAATATTTACAAACAAAACGCACGTCTGGGATCCCACGATTGCCACTCGCCTGCTTCACCTCTGAACAGACCCCGTGAGAGTAAATGAAACAGAAAGGTAGCACAGATACTAAAGAAAGGGCAGAAAGGAAATAAGATTGTTCTGGCTCATCTTCACTCCGAATAAAGCCTGATTTTTAATTAGAAGTGAGCTGGGCTCCTGCTCTGCAGAACACGGGCACTAGCAGGCATTGGACTGATAGGGTTTAGTTAGACCAATGCGATGGTGCCAGCCTCCCCAAAGGCAATGCAGGTCAGAGGTTCATCTCCAAATTCCCAAGGGTTGCCAAATTTGGCGTTCATCACTCCTGTTTTAAACCTGGAAGTCACAGCTATTCAGATGCTGTTCTACTCTCATTCCTTTTCATGATAACACAGTCTCAGTACTGGGAAGCCTGAGGCACTTCCAAGCTTCAGGAGAAGCCCGCAGGAGCTGAGCCGAACTGCAGGAAAGAAGGAAGCGTGAAAGGCAGTGGGTACTTCTGGCACTCACTTTACACGGTGTGAAAACCTGAAAGGTGGTAATGACCGTCACCTGCTCAGCTACTGAACAATCAAGGATAACTGAATCAGAATTCTTGCCTGCCCTAAGATAAGAAATTTCGGAGTCCCCTTTAAACCAGGCCCTGAGACTGTTACCAAATCAGTCAACCAAAATACTACAGAAGAACTTTGTTTCTCCTAAAGAGATACATGTTCTAAAATTACCTTAAGTTGTTCTCAGAATAGAATGCTTCCAGAAGTTCCAAGTTCTGAGGCTAGCATCCACATCTAGTAACATGTTTGCACTCTGCCTCTTGTAAACTTGGGTCAAAGTTGACTCTCATGGCCCATTTTCTAGACTAATAGTTCTGGTTACCCCATGCTCTTGGTCTGAAGAACTATTCCAGTTCCAACTCTACCATTACAAAGTGTAATGACTGTATTTTAAAAACACCTCTCTGTCGAAGAGAAGTGTGAATAAAACACAAGTTTTACTTTTAAACTTGAAGTACATTCAGCCATCATCAGTGTGGAAAGATGCAGAAGAGTGTAAGGCAGAGAGCAGAGAGAATACAGCAACATTTTATTTGAAGGGAAATTAATTTCCTAGAAGCCAGAGAAGACAAAATACAGCTTTAGGTTCTTAACTGTTCTGACATTGCTAGAAGGCAAATCTCAAAGCACAAGGCTCAAAGAAAAACAAACAAAACCAAGTGGCATATACATTAAGGTCTTCAAAAAACAAAGGGGCAGCTTAAAGGCAATCTGTCAGTGTAACTGCAGAACAGGCACAGTTGCTGACTTCAGCAAGGAAGCAGACAGCTGAATTTTAGACAAATGAGAAACTCCGAAGAATTGCTGGCAGCTCTGTTAGAAGGACATTAAAATAATAAAATCCTCTGGTCACAAGGGCAAGCATTGCAGATACAGGTGAGTCACAGACCATTTCAGGACACAAGCTTTTGAAACTCAAAACGATAAGAGACACCTACAACATGGCCTCACACGTCTCTTTGTGACAAACACATGGTGAAAGACAGAGACATGCTCAGATAACCCAGCTGCCACAGTGTCATATTCAAATACCTCGGTCTGTCTTGCTTAACCTCAAACAATCCCCTTAATGAAGAGCAATTTCTGCTCAGATTGAGGCATGCCAAGTTGGTGAGGACACAGGCCTAGAAAGTGTTGGCTAAATGTCATCACTGCCATAAAGTCTCTCTTGTTGAATTTTCTTCTCCTTAAAAAAAGTGAAAGACCATGTTCTTATTCAGATCACAGAATATCACCCAGGAATACTATGGTAGTGTGATCCCACTGCAACACTGTGGTGAAAAGTATTCTCATCAGTCTTTGAGAAGGTATGAAGGACAAGAACAATGAGTGGATGCTGAATTGTAACAGATCAAAACATGCACTTGACATTAAAATAAAATAGCATTAATATAAGCTTCAAGAAAAGTCTGCATGGCCCTTTCTCTTGTGTATTTTAAAAGCACCAGCAGTAACACAAACACCTCAAGCATGGGTAACTGCCTCACTGCCTTGTTGTAGTACCTTGCTATTCATCTAATCCTGAAAAAGACGTGATTCACAGTCCAGGTGATGTATCACCCTCCCTTCCCCCCTTTTTCCTTTCATTTTCTTACTGCATTATCTGCACAACAATGATGTTGTATCCTAGTGGAAAAGCACTGTACTGTGCATCAGGACACGTGAATTCTCCACTTGGCTCAGCCACAGGCTGACACTGACCTTGAGCAAGTTTTTACTCCTTGTGTGTCCATTTTGTACACTCAGGACCAGGTTGGTTCCCGCTGCATTTGATGAGGTGCCCAGTGCTTTATGTAACCCGGATTTAAGGGAAGCTTTAAATATGCAGGAGTAACAATACTGAATGCATTACAGAAAGGAAAGCTCATACAAGCTCGGGGGGAAGAATTTGTGCCTCCTTTAGCAGCTGCTGCTGCAGTTCAACGACTCAAGGGCCCACTGTGATGCTGTGCCTTGGATCCACAGCTAGGACTGGGAATCAATTCACCAGCTGTATTCTGTCCAAATTACTGTTTTATCACTTGTGGAAAAGGAGCTTGGTGGCAAAGATATGTTGTGGAATATCATGTTCAATACCAGACTATTTCATCTTTATTCAGGGCTTTATGAATTTACTTGTCATGATCCCAAAAGAGCTGAGGCCACTTTCAGACAGGTCTATAAGTGTAGGTAGCACAATTTTCTACAGGCTAGAGAAGAAAGAATTACCATGAACCTTAATAATTTAAAGCACAATATTTTGTTTAAAGGAATCATCCAAATAAAGCATTTATACACTTGGTCAAGGTTTTGATTCTTTTTTAAAGAATTCCCTGACCCACAGTGAAGCCATAAGAACAAAAAATATGAAAAAGAGAGAAACTGAGAGAAGATAACAGTGCCACAGACATCAGCATTGATCTTGTTTTCCCAACTACACCCTGAATATTTCAGATTCTCCCCATTTGCTTAGGTTCTGCTCTGGGTTCATTCCTGCCCTGATTAATGTTCCAGCTATTGAAAGCCTCTGATGAAGTTAGACCTCAGGGGATTGTCTATGGGCTAAATACAAAGGCGTGTTCTTTTTAAAGACATGAGGTTTATTATATTCTTGAGGTTTATTATATTCTTTCCCCTGAGACAGATAAAGCAATGCATTAAATACATAAATCTACTGAGTGAACAGTTGGTGGGAGGATACATTTCTTGCCCCTACAGACAATCTACACCTGTGAGACTGCCAATTTTATTCTCCATTTAAAAACTAAATAAAATGGTGGAAACTCACATACTTTACAGAACCAGAAACACTTGCCACACTGTTTTCCACATGGAACTCTTATAAAGTTTAAAAGTATAGATCTTCCTTGCTTTTCTACAGCTGAATGCTCCTAATGCCCTGCCACACCTGCTGTTTCCTGTAACACAGTCAAATTTTGCCATGTGGAAAGCTACTGTCCCAGTGAAGTAAAAAAAAATTTGATTAATCAAACCACACTCATCCAAAATAAAAGCACCATTTTCACTTCTGATGTAAGAAATTGCTGTGTTGCACAAACCTTCTACACTTAGGTTTCAGTATTCCTTACAAGGATTTGTCTTCATGCCATTGTCAAACAAATCCCTCGAAGGGCACTTTTCTGACCTTCCTGATAAGCTGACCCTGCTTTGTTCTTTAATGAATAATTTTCTTGCTTCCACAGCCAGTTTTTCTATTTCTTTTGGTCATTGAGCTCTCATATCCCTTCCCATCAGTCCCAACATTTCTGCAGAGACCAAAAAAGCACAAACTTAAATGAAGCCCTAGTTTAATTTAAATCATTAAAGCTGAATTTCAGGGAATTTTATGAAAATTATCATGAAGTGTGATGTGGCTTTCTAATTAGCAGAAGAAAAAGCATGAGTGTAAACCACAAACTGCATGATTTTTCATTCATCTATTCAGTGAATAGGAAAGATCCCCAAGCTTTTTGTGTGAAAAAATAGGTTAGTAATATCATGACT
This sequence comes from Ploceus nigricollis, assembly GCA_013399945.1. NCBI lineage: Eukaryota > Metazoa > Chordata > Aves > Passeriformes > Ploceidae > Ploceus > Ploceus nigricollis. The sequence goes on along the minus strand of VXBC01009134.1, from coordinate 204,470 downwards.
AGTATTTTAAACATAGTGCCTTGCTTCAGACTCTTAATTAACAGCCTGAGTGTCAGGTAATTTGCTGTAGGCTTTCTAGTGTGAAGACAATCTTCAGTTTTTCAATGTGTTTTCACAAAGAACCTCCTCATTCCTGCAGTCAACGTTTGTTGGGGGGTGTGTGTGTGATGTAAGAAATAATATTTAACACCTGCATGCAAACCTATCTGTGCTACTCACAGATTACTCTGTCCCCCAAAAAGTACTCTCACACCTGGGCACAAATACAGACCAGTAACTTCTTGCTACCATTCAAGATAAAAACAATGCTGTACTAAACATAATAACTACCCCATTTTCAGGGTACATTCCCTCTGGATATGGAGCTGGTTTACCCTTTGATGACAGCAATGCCTTGACAGTCTGCTGAAAGGTTTCTGGATGTCTGAACTGCACATTTTCCTTTTTCACCGGGGAAAAGACTTTGCATGATGTCATGTAGCTGAGAACAGGGTGGGTTTGGCAAAGGTTCATCCAAAGGTAGTGGGCTTTGGCAAACATCCTCTAAGAGCCCACGACCTGAAGTATATTTCACAGAAGAAGAAGTACAGCAGTTTTACTCACATCCCCAATCTCACAAGGGTCTAGCTGAAAGCCAAGCTGATACTCTACCAAAACAGCCCTGGGGTTTTCTTATGCAATTTTATCCACTTGCCCAAAATCCCCACCAAAAAAGTCTATGAATTGTTTCTAAATGAAATGACTTATTGATGTGTTAGTAACCAGTCTATTTTTATAATACAGCATCCTGATGAATGCAGTCAGCCTGCAGAAACTGGAGAGCAGAAAGGCAGCAAAACCCCCATGAGCCAGAGCTCAAATGTCAAGGAGCACTTCTGCCTTTGGGATGCAGCTATCTGAGCTGTGCAGTGCCTTTTTTTGCAGCCAGCATGGAGCAGCACAGAAGCCTGCAGGAAATGAGAACATAACCCAAATTCTGCCCTGTTGTACAAGAGAAAATCTCACCAGGAAGTCCACTGAATTCAATGAACTTTGGCTGGATTTACACAGACATAATGGGGACTAAAAATCTGTCCTCCTGTACTATGTGCCCTCAGCAACAATCAGGGGGATAACATCACACAGAAATACCCGACTTGTGAAAATGAGGGCCAGCAGTGCCAGCTATGTGATTTTGGTATTTAAGCATTTTAGAATCTAATAGCACAATGCATTCGACATGGCTCAGTACCCGGGGGCTTCCCAGTGCTGGCTCAGTGTGGTGCAGGGATCCATCACTGGTGCCAAACTGCAAACACAAAATCCCCAAACCACTGGAACAAAATACAGCTTTTCCTACACATTGTGGACATTCCTACAATGGATGTATTGACACAAGAGTTTTCTTTTCCATTTTACCCACTTTTTAAAATAGTTACTGTCAAGTACTAGTATGGACAGTACAATATTATAGCAGGACTGGAGGGGGTGATTGGCATGGGATTTTTTTTTAACAGCCATTTAAGAAAGAAATCTGTCTTAAATGGAATGTTATTTTAGTGCTTTTCTAGAAACACATAGATTTTTCTGCCATGGATTTTGTGGTCAAACCCAAATGCAAGAATCTTTCCCTGAATATGATTGTTTTAATTGTGTTCCAGTGACTTAATATTTATGCAATTAGAAAGTAACTACTGTGGCATTTTAAAAGGTTCCTTTGAATGGCAAGCTGACAAGTGCTTGCATATCATTCTGAGTAAAATGACTTCACATTGTTCTGCCGACTCTAACAACTATAATTACTCTTTTATTCAAAATGTTCAACATGTTTCAAGGAAGAACACAAAATCTTCCCCATAGCGTACTAATGAGCTGCTTTCTACCGAAGAGCAAATCCTTAAGTAGGAGAACATATAAATTGATAGGGTGCCAAGAGCTGCTCTAAATCAATATCACCCCTTCACTTACAGTTTGGCTCAGTCTGACAGTGCTGAGCTATTGGGCTTTCGGGAACTGAGTTTACAGAGAGGGAGGGAGCAATGTGACCACTTCACCTGGGCTTTGTCAGTGCCCTCACCACGGGCCTATGGGGGAGACAAACAAATCTGGGCATTTCGTCTTTTCTTTGTTCAAAAGGTGCATTTGAAGACAACCACAATGTTCAGAAACCTATTCAGTATTTTGAAATTACTCAGAAGCTCACAGGGAACACATCCCTGAGACCAATGGAAACATCTCTGTTTCCTTCACCAAGCCAAGAATTTCATTCCTGGTCAGTTACCTTCCTGTGAAAAACTCATTACGAGTTTCTGCTGCTTGCATTAGCATTACAAAAATACTTAATTGTTTTTGCTTAAAAACAGTCACTTTATGTAACTCAAGTAGAGTAATGCAAATTTTATGGATTAACTAACACTTTCAGGAATAAATAAGTTCATAGCCATGCTTTTAAATCAGTTTGACACAGAATAAAAATCTCAGGTGAACACAAGATATAATGCAGCAGTCTCTTGGGTGTCAGAACAGCCCACTAAAGCCAGGAATAGGAGCCCGAGAATGGGAATTCAATTTGGGAAACTAATCCATTGCTTACACCAACAAGTAGTCTTGTATGATTATAAGTTAGTAAAGTCTCAAAGAAACTTTGCGGAAGAGGGAGTCAGTAGATGGTTTGAATTTGAAAGAAAATAAATAGAATAGAAAGTACAAACACAGTTATCTCAATAACCCAATATATGTTGCATTCATATTTCAAATACCATGCACAGTCTTAGTCCTCCCGTTTCCAAAAGCACGTGGCAAATTGGAAAAGATACTGGAAGGGAAGTCCTCACGGCAAAATAAAAATGTTTGATTTGAAAAGTGCTAGAATCTGTTTCTGATCTGTCTCTAAAAATCTGATTAAGAAAAAATAATTTAATATTTATCATGATGGTGTCATTTGCCTTCAAAAATAGTGAAAGACAGCTAAAAAAATATAAGTTTGTGACAAATTCATACACTTAGTTTCTTAGAAAAGACACAGTGAAGTAAAGTGGAGAATTTATCCTATCTCACTGTAATTTGGAAAACAAAATCAAGCAAGGACAAATGGGAAAAAACCCCAAACAAATCAAAAACTAAAACAACATGCCCAAAGCATAAACCCAAATATTTTCACATCTTCTGCCAAGCCAAAAAGTTATTAATTTCATATTTTAAAGATGGGTCAACTAGTCATGAGAATGAATCACTGCAAATGTATGTATACAGTCTTCAGCATTGTTGCTAGTGGGTTAGTTTTTGGCATTTTATAAATATGTCAGCAAATATTTCTCCTTTGCATTGCACTCTAATGTTTTTCATTGACCTGTACAAAGATTCCACTTTTAAAAACTGTCTAGTTTAAGCCCAGTATTTTTTATTTTTGCCACACTAAGAAATCCAGATGGGTGGTGTCTCAGAGAGTAACAAGCTTTCAAAAATGCCCAGTTTCATTAATTTCTCTGCTCCCCATTTATCACTGCCAGCACTGCAAAGAGGAACAGGAGCAGGAGAAAAAGTGGATTGCACAGAAGATTTTACAGATTGCTTGAGGGTTTTGTTTCTTCCTCTTAAACTCTACTGTGGCTATAAAAAGTGAGTAATCAAGTGGCCTGATTACACTCTAGAGCTACAGTAATCTAATAAGTAAATCAAAATGATACATGCATGATAAAAGTAATATATTCAACAAGATCAATGTTATGGAAGGGTGTCATGCAAAAACTCTCCCTCCAGGACAAAAACTGAAATAAAAATACTTTCTCTGTTCCCAGCAACACTTAGTCTAATTTCTTTGCAGGTCAAGGTAGCCTAATTAGCTCTAAATAAGGAACACCCAGTAGAGTTTGCTCTAGCGTACATTTTTAAAACCTTTAAACACGTGATTCACTCAGCTGAACTCTGGACTTTGAAATTCAAACTATTTTGGCAACCATAATGCTGTGCATTCCCTCAGATATAAAGGTATACCAGCTCTTGCAACACCCCAGTTCCCAGGTGATATTTTATTTTGAAATCTCTGTCTTGGTTTTAGCCCAATGAACATATTCTTCTGTGGCACAGTTTAATTGCACCTCCTTCAAATCCTTTCAGCTCAGCCCTTCACCTGATGAAGCACCATCAGGTGGCACAGCAGAGAAAAAACAGGCTGAATGCCAAAGAGATGAAAGCATTTCTAGTGCTTGAATGAAATCAGCAGAGTACTTAAATCTGGAGGCTTCTTCTGGAAAAGCAGCAAACAGGAGCTCCCTTGCATTACACGCCCAACCTTGTGCTGCACAACTGCTGCAAAGCACCTCCTTGTGGAATATTCAGAGGTTCTGCAGGGAGCAACAAGGCAAGAAAACCTCTCTCTGTGTTTCTGAGTAACCCATGACAAGGTATCCACACAGCTGGACTAATGACCTTTCCAGTCATGACTGTGAGCAGCAGGGCTGCTGGTTAAGGGCACAAATTTAGACACAAAGATGAGCCAAGGACAATTGCAAAATTCAGGTGTGTGGTGTTTCAGGCACTGTTTGTGCACACAGTGATACTGTGCTGAAGAGAGCAATCATATAACTTTCCATATGGTGAATAAAAAAAAAAAGGACCAGACTGATAAAACAGTTTCACTTTTATAAAATGTATTGAGAAGCTTGACCCAGCAGCCAATAAAGCAGTGGCAGTTAAATTGATATCTTCCAGCTTGGGCATCAGCATGCAAATCAGCAAATGCTATATTTTAGTGCTTGTGAAGTGCTGACATGCATACATAAATCAGGAATCACTTTGCCAAGCTGTTCTCATGCTTTTTCAGTTTAAAGTGGCAAGAGCCTCATCTAGATAATCTTATGGTAAAGTGCCACTGGCCACATAATACTGATACTTTTCAGAAACATGCAGTATTTTGAAAAACCTGGCTATCAGCCAAAGTATGGCTTTTAATTCCAAAGGCTTAGAAGATTTTGGAAATAGCATACTAAAGGAAAGAAAACAACATCAGGCATCTTGAAAAACCAGACACAGGCTTTTGTAAGTGAATTTTGCTTTTATTTCTATGCAGTGCTACTGCCTATTACTGGTTTCTAATGATAACTAGTTCTGATTTATGTCTCAGCAGAAACCTGGGATTTTCCTCACATACTTTCTTTTAAATGTTTCTCCATAGATAAGGTAATTAAACCTTTTTTTCAGGATGCTAATTTTCTCAATTTACATACTGAAAATAAGTGTCTACAACCTTTGGTTATAATTCAGTTGATACTGATCTGTAATTTTGGATATTCTTTGAGATAAAACTAAGTGTTATAATTCTCTTCATAGTTACAATTTTCAGGAGGAGGATTATAGTTTGTCTGTTCAAACAATTACATGCAAAAGCAAAACTCAAAAATAAAAGCTAAGAATAGCAAATTAGTATGCATTTCAAATTTCCTTTTCTATAATCCATAGAAAAAGATGTTGAATCAGAAAGAATAACTTCCAATCTAAATTCCTATTTTTGTCCTGCTCTCCAAACATCTACAGTCTACATATTCATATGTTGTTTCAAGTTCTATAAAGGAGGTAAAAAAAGATGGGTTTAGGGTTTTTTCTGACCTGCCATGCAGCACCATTTTATGTTACATTTTTAGATGAAGAACATAATGGAAACTACACAGCTTGGTTTTCTCAAAGTGGACTGTATCAGAATGTCCCAGAAAAGGATTTCCCATCTCAGTATTTCAGTGCTGGCAGTCTACAGGGTTTGTGGTCTGGCATACAATAATTCAGCTATTTCACTGACTGCTTTAACTACATTGCCCAACCAGACCTCTCCAAGTTTTCTTAATTGTTTGAATAAACTGAAGGAATTCTTAACATGGCCCTACTCAAACTGACCACAGTGTTTAAAGCCAAGTCACAGAGTTTAAAAAACACAATCACAGAAACATTTGAGTTGGAAGACACCTCCAAGGTGATAAAGTCCAACCTCTGAACAATCACCAGTTGTCAACAAGACCACAGCACCAAGTGCCACTTCCAGTAGTTTCTTAAACATCTCCAGGGACAGTGAGTCCACCACCTCCCTGAGCAGCCCATTCCAGTGCTAAACAAATCTTTCTGTGAAGAAATTCCTCCTGGTGTCCAACCAGAATCTCCCCTGGTGCATCTTGAGGCCATTCATTCTTAACCACCCCCCACCTGGCTACAGCCTCCTTTCAGGGAGTTGTGGAGAGTGAGGTGGTCCCCCGAGTCTCCTTCTCTCCAGGCTGAACACCGCAGCTCCCTCAGCTGCTCCTCACAGGACTTGTGCTCCTGACTCTCCACCAGCTCCCATTTCCCCTCCTCTGGACTCACTCCAGCCCCTCGATGTCCCTTCTGAGCTGAGGGGCCCAGAACCGGACACAGCACTTGAGGTGTGGCCTCAGCAGTGCCCAGCACAGGGGACAATCCCTGCCCTGGTCCTGCTGGCCACACGATTTTTGACACAAGGCAAACAACGTGTTTAGATTTTAATCACCTCTCCATCACTGTAGCATCTACACCTAGACTAGTGTTAACAGCTGTCTTCTACTCACACATGCAATAACTTGTCTTATTTAGGATTGCTTTGGGATTCCTTTGTTAAGGTTGTGTGTGAGAAAATGCTAACAGCTGCCACCAGAAACAATGAAAAATATTTATAGAAAACAATTTTTAGTACACTTGAAAAGATAGAGACAACTTTGAACAGATGCACAGAAACTGGATGAAAATAGATCTTTTGAATTCAGCCAAGACTTTTATCCACATTTTCTAACTTTATAAATAAAATATGCAAGAGAATAATAAACTGCTGCTGCTTTCCAGTTTATGCAAAATGGGTAACAGAACAGAAACAGGGCACTATAAACTTTATCTCATTCTCCCTCCTTCTTTTTTCCTAATAATTTTAGAATTCTCATTAGCTTTGGTCCCCAAATTTGAACAGACATTAGCAAAATCATCTTCTTTACTGATACTTCTTAACAACCACACTTGATCCTTGAACTCGCTTCTCTAGCACAGTTCTTCCAGTTCCAGACTGTCTGAGGAGATTCTGTCTTCCTTCTCACGTGCTGCCCTCTGAACTAATGGGTCAAGTTCTTTATTCCCACAATACACCTTCCTTTCTCCTAGCTTGGTAGGATCCTACTTCTCTTCTGTTGATAGAGGTATCTCTGTCTGTGACAACCTTCCTGTCTCACACATCCCCATCTGAAGTCCAGATGAAGTTATTGTAACCCTTAAACATAGATTGTTCATTGTTAAATTAGAAAAGCACATTAAGACTTTTAAAACATAACATGCCTTCAGCACTCATCTGAGAGAAGTCATTATTGAATTAAGTTGTACATTCAGCATTTGAATTAGCTAGCAAGCTGCTTAGGCAGGAGTAAATTAAAGTTCTCAAATTAAGTCTGTCCACCCTCGGAACTCGAAATTAAAAAACATTCTTTAAGTGTTTTTAAATGAACGTGAGGGAACTAAATCACACAGCTTTTTCAAAAGCAGCATTTTACTTCCACACCAACTAAAAAGGGAAATTGAAGGAAGTCTCAGTGATCATCCTTCAGAAGAATTTAAAGCTGGGAATGGTATTTAATCAAACGGGATCAAGCATCAGGTTTATTTGCAATAAGAATTTGTCCGTAGCCATGCATTAATTGTGTCTGGGTCATGAGTAGAAGGTCATTTCCTTCTATATCACATTTCAGAACACCAAAATGGCTTAGTCCACTTGGACACTATACAATGAGGACATTGAGGTGCAAGACCTAATTCAGAAATTTCTACGTATTTGCACTCCAGACCCCTGACAAATAACCACCCCCTCCCAAACCATCAGCTTTCCACCTGTACTCCCTTACATAACATCAAGCCCCACAATCAATATTTCTGTTTCTCCCTCAGACAGTTCATTAAAAGGTGCACTAAACAACCAGGCATAAAGCATTTTCTATATCTTTAAAGATATTCTCAGATGATCAGAGTGCTGCATCCTATTCTCTAAGTTAAAAAGAATTATGTTTTACTAGCAGAGATGACTAGAATTTTTTTTACAGTGATTTAGTCAAAAGTAAAATATACCTATAAAAGGATGCAGGACATTTGAAGGATGCTGCCTTGTTTGGATAGCATATTCAGGTGATGGATAATGGAGTCTCAATTGCAGAAAAGCTGTCTCCACACTTTTCTTTGGAGCAAACAGGATTTGACTGGCAGTTTGGCAACAGACCTATTACTACAAAAGTAGCAAATTCTGAGTATGCTATTTTCACATTCTGGCCATAACTCAGATATGCCAATTAAAATAGTGGAGATAAAATGATCGAGGGGTTTTGGAGTGGTCCTTTGGGGTTTTTTCTCTAAGAAGACAGCCTGCCCATCTCTTTAATCCAGCTGGACCATTGTCCCAGTGATAAACCTCAATGCAATCTGGTCTGAACTCTCTGGCCAGTTTCCATGTCCTCTGCTGTTCTGGCTGGAAAAGATTTTCAGAGATACAAACAATTATTTATTTCAGGCAGCAGACTGTACAATAAGCAAGAAAAATCTGCCTTCTGTTAGTGCATCTCCTTCCTATCTCTGGGGCATGGGAAATGCCCCCTTCTTCTCAGAGAAATAGGGCTGAATCTCTTTGTTATCCTTCTTCCAACATCAAGAGCCAGAAGTTTTCATTATTTGGGAGTGCCAGAACCACCCCACTGTTTGCCATCATGTTTGACACTTCAGTCTCAGGGGTTGCAAGAGCAGGAATTGGGTCCCTCCATATGAGATAGAGTCAAAAAGCTGATGGAGGGGAGAAGTAACTTCCAGAGGCCTTTGGAGCTGCCTTATTGGTCTGCTTAATAAGCACACATTGCCCGTGACAGACAACCAGCAGTACGTAGATGAGTTCTCCAGACAGGATGAATGCTCCAAAGAAACTCAAGTTTGCAAAGGCTTAAGGCATAAAAATCCCTGGTTTGGCCTCATCCCTCATAGTTCTCTGAAGCTAACATGAATACACTGAATTATCTGATAAGCCATGTGTGAGCTTCACTAATCCCTGTTTTCACTTTATCTTGTTGACGAAATAGCAGCACTCTCAGAATGACAAATGCAATCCAGCTTCTAGAAACCAGCATTCTAGGTGACTGAGACGTAAGGAGAATGAATTTTTTCCAGAATTTTTATGGCTGATTTCCATCTCAGCAGTCATACACAGGTAGCCAAGGCACACATATAAATATCCAACAAAGGAAATAAAATTTGTCTCAAAGAACAAGATATTTCTAAAGGTGCCATAAGGGTTGGATGGAAAACATTGCTAGCAACATCTGGGCAAATCAGTAAGTTGATGATCTTGACAGTGACTCTGTGCACCATTTATTCTTTATCCCTTTTTAAGTGAAGTTATTCATAAGTACCATAACAATGGAATTGCTCTGGGTAACTACTGTTTAACTAGGGTCAACAAAATTTCCAGAATGAACAGGATGAAGATTGCTTGGTTTGCTATTGGTGTGACAGCTCACCAGGAAAGTCACTTCGCTCCTGTGAGGGATCAGCATCTCCTAATACAGTCCAAACACACCAGGCTGAGTTTCCAAAAAAAGGAGCTATGGGAGGATGCAGAAAGCAATCAGCTACGTGGCTTTAAGAGTTCTACCTCCAACTCTGTGATCTGACAGCAGATTTCCTTCAGGACATGGACATTCAATTTGTCTGCAAGCCAGCTTGATCTTTCAGAGATACTTCAGCACTATTTCCCCACTTGTGTTTTCTCCAGCTCTTTTCTCTAGGATAAACTTAAAATAAAAGCCCCAACCTGATGGCAAGGGGTGAAAAGCAGGTGGTTCTGGAGCTCCCAAGTAAAACTGGCATATGAACAATAAAATTAACTTGATAAATTCCTGTGTGCTGAGCTGTACTCTGTGTGTGACTGATACAGAGATGCTGGAGTGCCAGGAAGGAAGACATGTTTGTGACAGATGGGTGGATGTTTTGCAGTGTTGAAATAGAAATGACATCTCTCTCAAAATGTCACTTTGCTTCTTGTGCTGGCATCCCCAGGCACGGTGTAGTTGCTGGCAGAGCAGTCTTGGGGCTGAGTGACATCCTGATGGGAGGGAACTGCAGAATGCAAATAGGTGCTGCAGAGGCTGCTTAGGGCAGGGCTGACTGGGGTGATGGCTGCCAATTACAGAGGTGATTTGTTATTGCACTGCTGATTCCTAACCTGGAAGGCACCTGCAGACTTCCCCACTTCCCAAGAGGAGGCAACTTGGCCTCCTTGTTACTGGCCCTGGCTACAGCCTCCTACCTGCCAGGGCTCAAGACACTGCCTTGCTCTGCTCCACTTCACTGACATCAGGAGTTTGGCTAGCTACAAGCCAGGGCTCCCTCTAAAAGGCCACCTCCTGCCTCTGCCAAACTATGCTGTCTGAATTTAGCCTTTTGAGAAGGGAACAACATAAAAAATCCCCAGCCTTGGTTTGGTGCTTGGTTTAATTTGAAGCAAGCAATGCATCAAGCACCCAGGCCCGCAGGAGAGGCTTGCCAGTTAGCCAGTGGTATTCCACCCCACAGGAGCTGCATTTCCTTGGCAATATTCTATGTTTTTCTCTATGTTTAGCTGTTGTCTTTAGACTAGTTATTGCAAGGAAAATCTGTGCCTGAATAAATCCAAAATTGACAGAGATGCAAACAGTGCTGCAGGAAATCTTGCCGGCTCTGTGCCCACTAAAGCCCAGGAGATGCTCCTCTGTGGATGCAGATGGCCACATGCTCCTTCCCTCTCACACAGGCATCCTTCCCAGGACCTCACCAAAGGGGGAAAACTTCAGTGGTGCATGCCCAAAGTGGTCAATGAGGGAAAAAATAAAGGAAAATAAGTCACAAGCCTGCCTACATCTTCCCAGGAACATCTGGCTCATTCTTTCAATTGGATAGATTTTCCAGTCCCACTATACTGCCTCTCTGCCTAGTTGAAAAGGAAATGGGCACTAAAAGCCATTAGAAGAGCAAATCCTGGCCTTTATTGAGATAAACCAGTTAATTTTAGCCTTAAGTGACCATTTTATCACAGGTACCCCTAGGAGCAGCTTTGCTATACAATTTTAAGTGCCTCCTAAATCATATTTAACATCTTTTACCCGCTGTTCAGGAGCTGAAGTAGTAGTACACTGTACTTTAACAAAGATACCATCTAATTATTCTGTCTTTTGTGGAGGGTCAACAATGCTACAAATAATTATAAGGTTATATAATATAATAAGCTGACCTGTCATTTCTACCATGGCTTGGTTTTGATCTTGCACTGATCCAAAGTATCAAATTATTGTATATTTCATACGATGAGCCAGAGGCAGCTTTAGGTGGAAGCCACTTCAGGGAGTGCTCATCCTGCTCACATGAGGTACTATCCAAAAACAAAGCAGCCCCAATGCATCTTCTGGGAACATAAAACCCAGTATCAATATCCAATTGGCAATTCAATATCCATGGAAAAATCTGGGAGCTGCCTGCCTAACTGCTTAATAACACGTTAGGACGACTAAGCAGCTGCCCTTTAAAGGTAAAAAAAAAGGAACAGCAGTACAAAAAGAACCACAGGTATCTCAGCTTCACCACAATCAGACAGGTTGGCCCTGGAGAGCTGTTCTGACCTCCTGCCTGGAGAGACTCAGAGCATCCCCTGATGGTTTGTTGTTAAAATCAAATCTGTCTTTCAGAAATACAGCCAAGTCTTGATCTCAGACATGTAGTAACATGTAAGCCACTACACAAAAGAAGATGATGTGCTGCTTCTTACAGCCAGGATACTTCACTTTGATAGTGACATTAAAATTGCAACAATTAACTCTAATGAAATTGACAATTATGTCTTAATGCAGTAACGGGCTGTAACATAATTAAGGAGAAGTTATCTGAGTGCTTTCTCCTAACATGCATATTCAGGCCTGTACTTTGATCTATAATTTGGCAAGAAAAAGAGAAAATGCAAAGTGAGTGGCTTGGAATGAGTTCCAATAGCACTGGACACTCAGCTCCCTCCCCTCCCCTCCTGCCTCTGTGCACAGCTGATGCTCTCAGGGGGCCAGGAGGAGCTGTAATTCCAGCTACCTTTCTTCAGGAAGAAAACACCTCTGGGCTGGAAACCTCACCACAAAGGCAGAGCTCTGCACCACCTGGTTTGCCAGAAAGCAGGAGCAGGAGTCTCAGAACAAGGAACAACACAGCTTTGCTCAGGGCACCATTAGTGCATCTGCACTGCTCCTCCCTGAGCCTGGAGCAAGCATCCACAGGACATGACCCAGGCAGCAGGGAGGGCTGGAACAGAGCATGGCCTTAAGCCAAACCCTCTGACCCTCAGTACAGCCCTTTAAGCTCCTGCAGTCTTCAAGCAGGAGAGCCAAGAACATGGACAAACACATCTAAGAGCAGAGTCAGCTCTAACTAGAGCAGAGTTGTTCTGAAGAGTATGTGTCATTTCCTTTAAAGGGAAAAGAGGAAGCTCATAAAAATTACAAGCTTGGACAACAACATATTCATCCAGATTCTTAGGATGCTTAACCTTTTTCCTTAAAGAAGGGCTTCTGGTTAAGAAGATCCACTTTCCTATAAAGCATTCTGCTACCAGACTGATGGAGGCAAGCTTGAAAACCAGGGAAAAAATCTAGGAACAAATTAAAGCATCAAAATTAATTTTAAAACTCAGGGTTTTTTTAAAAAACATCCTTACTGTTGATATATAAATTCTCAGACCCAGCAGTTTAGCACTAAATCACAATATTTGCCTTCTAGAGGGCAACATCCAAGAACAGTAGTGGGCTCGCAGTTTGCCCTGACAGGACAGAAAGGAAGAACACAGAAAGCAAAGGGCCTGATCCTTTTAGTTTAGTTTCTTACAGATTACAACAGATTTGTGTTATTTCATTACCATGAGCCAGTTCTGCTTCATTCTGATTTCTAGGAGCAAAAAAGGAGGGACTGTAAGGGAGAACTGAGTCACATCTTCACAGGCATGGCTCTAATCTTAACAGTGCATCTCCTGAGACAAAGAGCCACAGAGACTCGGCCATATCTGGGATGGCAAGCTCAGAAGGCAGAGCTTTCACTCAGAAGCTGCTCCATTCTCTTTCCAGGCACTCACAAAAAATTAAAGAGTCACTGAGGATGGAAAAGGCCTCCAAGACAACCAAGTCCAGCCATTAACCCAACACCACGATGCTCAGCACTGAACCATATCCCCAAGTGCCACATGCACACAGCTTTTGAACTCTTCCAGGGTTCCCCTTCACTCACTTTGAGATAGAGAGAGCTCCAGTATGGACCATGCTGTCCCGATTTTGTGTGGGCTAATTTTCTTCCCAGTAGCTGGTACAGGCTGCCTTTTGGCTGTAGGATGAGAATAATGTTGATAACGACTGATGTTTCAGTCGTTGCCAAACAGAGCTTACACCAAGCCAAGGACTTTTCAGCTTTTGCCAGCAAGGAAGCTGGGGGCACAAGGAGATGGGAAGGGGCACAGCTGGGACAGCTGGCCCAAACTGCCCAAAGGGATATTCCACAGCATATGGCTGAACAATAAATCTGAGGGGAGTTGAGCAGGGGGTGTCAGCCTGATGCTCAGGGTCTGGCTGGGCATTGGTCAGTGGGCAGCGTGCAATTGCATTGTGCATCACTTCTTTGTGCATTTATTTATTATTATTTTCCCTTCCTTTTCTGTCCTATCAAACTCTATCTCAACTCATAAATTCTACCTCTTTTCCCCAAATTGTCTCCCCCACCCAGTGCGAGTGGCTGTTTCATTTAGCTGCCTGCTGGGTTAATCCAGAACACACAGGGAACTCCCAGTGCAGCCCAGAACCTGCTGGTGCCACAGCTCAGCCAGCCCTGCTTGTTTGAAGATGATATTCACACTTACAGTCACCTGCCATTAAGCACCAGTGTTTTTTCTTTAAATTCCATGCCGTGACAGTGATTCTTGGCATGGCTGAGCTATTTCTTCAACCGGAGTCTTGTGTGTGTGAATAGAAATACATGAATATGTCTGCTTTGCTCTTTCACCAACAGACTTGATAGCCTGAGTGGAAAAAATAGGTGGTGAAATATTCTTGGCTGCTTCTCACACTGTTCTCTTTGCATCTTCTCCTAGAGGCTGTCAGAAAAAATTAGTAGACTAGTCAGACCTCTACTGTGACCTGAAACAGCCCTAAACCTTCAGAAATCAGGACTTCTAAGGCTTCTATTTGGAGTAGTATCTTCTCTCCTCCACCCCCTCTTTTCTTTTTCAAGCAGAAATGATGGCACTAAATAGGATATTGAGGAAATCCATTCCCCGTATTAAAAAAAAAAATTAAAAATCACAGTAGTTACGGGTTGTGGGGAATGCAGAGCACAGAGAAGGAGAGAAGCTGTTCCACTGGAAAATTGACCAGTTTCTGCATGGAGCACATACTGTCTATCTCCTCTCATTTATGCATTTCAGGCAGCAAATCACCTTTTTTTATGGGCAAAGAAGGTCGAACACAGGCACTCAGCAACAGGTTCAGAGTTAATCAGAAAGCCAGCAACCAGGTCAAGAACGTAAGAAAGAGCTGTAAAATCATTCCCAGGTGATCTTTTCGTTTCATCTGGAAGCAAGCACTGCAAGCTTGCCTTTGAAGTATTGTGAAATCCTGCTGGACTTCAACCCCAGAAACATTGTGCTGAAATTATGAGCAATTTAAGTGCTAGAGTGTAACATTTGTTTTCCATTTGCTCACCTAGATCTTGGATCATTTAAATCAATAACTTAAAGAATTGGGAATATATTTCCGACTACATTGCTCTGTCCTGGCAGCTCAGACCTTCAGCAAACCACTCCTATGTGTGTGTAATAGATCAGTGTCAGGGTGATAAAACATAGAATCATAAATTTTTTTTGTGTGTTTGGCTCTAGGAATAGTAGATTTACACACAGTTACAACTCTCAAAAGAGAATCATCTTGTACAGTCAAAACATACAAAATTACATGATAGCAATTGCTAAGAACCTGAACCTATTGTGGTGCTTTACCTGTAAAAATGAATGCAGCATTTTTAGATGAAAGTACAAGTGGTAGTTAGGCTGTCTTAAAATTAAGAAATATGTCTAATATAATACTTGGGGTTTTTTCCTTTTATTTAACAAAAGAACACTTACTATTTCAATAGGATTCTGACAGCCTGACAAATGCTATTCACCAATGTTTTTTTCTTTATATAAAGAAGGAACAGCAACAGAGAAATCAGGTTTTCTCTATTGCAGCAACTTTATTTTTGTGTTCCATCACAGCCTTTTATGCAGAATTTAAGGTGTTTTATTTTAATTAGCTGTAGCTGAATACATCTTTCCATACAGAACAGTAACCTCAAGATGGCGATATTTGTCCCCTTTTAGAGGCTGGGCTGACAGCAGGGATTACTGAAGCATCTTCCTTCGTTCTTACAGCAAAGGGAAATTTGTCTTTAAGCACATTAGGGTGTAGCTGCCTCCCAGAAATTTCTGTACACCCTCCTCTGATAACGGTTCTTAACTGCCATTATCTAGTCTTGCATCTTGGAGTGATAAACAAAGGCCTAGGGATGGAACTGCAAAAAAATAGATTGGCTTCTGGACTTCAGATTATGAGCTGAAAACAAACACCAGGTCTCAATAACTAGAAATAAAAGTGAATTTTCAATGAGAAGTAATAACTCCAATATGCTGGAAAAGTCTTTGCCTTTTACATGCCTTAGGAGGACAGCACACAGAGAAATATGCCTGTCAAACTAATACTGTCCCATTCCTGAATTTTCATTAAACAGCAGAAAAGGAAATCAAATTCATTAATGCTCTAAAATGTAACACAATGCATTGTATTAAGAAAGCTTTTTCCCCTGGTTCTATAGGAAAGCAGTTTTTATGGGAGTTCAGCATTTCTACAACACAGAATGTTGCAAAAACTATTGGATAGTGGGAGAAAAGATTATTATTAGACTGCTCCTGTGAACCCCTCCAAGTCACAGTCAAGCTAAAGCTGAAAAGTTCTATGGGGACGTTGAGTTCTTTGCAGTGAGGGTTTTTATTTGTTCTTAAAAGTCTTGCCCTGACAAAGGGTGACAACATTGACAGGCTGTGGTGTACAACATCCATGTACAAACCATAGGATTATAAGTCAAATGTATACAAAAGGGATAAGAAAGAATTAGTTTCATTTCAAATCCTTACTTTCAGGCAGCTCCTACTGTGAGCAATGAACATTTAAGTAGTTAGTTTTGGGCATAGGAGACACAGACTGGTTTTCTCCAGGAGCTGATTAAGCAGAACAAAAGTGTTGAAAATTTATGATTTTGGAGTTACCAAAGTCAGTTTGCAAACCTGGTGTCTGTCTGCAGGCTGTTCCTGTTCCCTGCATGAGGGGTCACCCTATCAAATATTGTCTAAAGGAATTGCCTCCCCTGCTACTCTGGATACGTTCTGCTGCTGCTCTGTTTGCAGTTGTCTTGTTGATTCCCTGTGAACTGCTTGTGTCAACTTTTATAACTGTGACAAGGCCACCTTTTGCCTGAGCAGCAAACAAAATTTACTCAAGCTGCCACTAAACAGCATGGCTTTATAGCTGTCACTTCCAGCAGCCCTTACAAGGCACCACTCAGGGAAGTCCATTGCCTGACCATCTTTTGTTGCCTGTGACAGTTTCACAGCTTTTCTTAGCTCCAGTCTAGCATTGCCACAAGCCATTTTCCTTGTTTCAAAACAGTGTGCTGGGCTACACAGCCCTTTGGGTCTTTTCACGTGAGGTGCTATTCAGATATTTTCTGGCAGAAGGTGTCAGGCTCTCTGCCTTCACTGGAGTGTTTCTGGTACCAATTAACAAAATTGCCTTGAGGTCCTGAAGAATTTAGGAGCTTGCCTTAGCTAAAGAGGCTTTTGCTCAAGGTTTCAGCATCTTAATTGCTCTTCAGAGCATGGCTGTGAGCTGCTGGAAGCAAGCAAGCAGTGGGAGTGTGCTTGCAGTGCAGCAAAACCTTGATGGAAAGGGATGCCTGGGACTAGGACCTGCTAAAAATCAAGATCATGGCAAAGAACCCAAAAGACAGAAGCTTTGTTAGTTCATGCATAACTTGTCTCTTCAGAGCCACTCACAACAGCTCACAGGAAAGATGGTCTTACAAATAGCCATGTTCTTGTGTATGAGCATACTGCTGGAGACCAGTCCAAAAGCTGGTAACAGCTTCCCAAACAGGATCCCAAAAAAAAAATCCCAAACCGGAAAAATAACAGGAGGTTTTTCTGTTAGAACATGGATGAAAACTGTTTCTGCCAATCCACGAGAACATTATTCTTGAAAAACATGGGCAGAAGGAAGTCCTCTATTTGAGGAGATGCTTTGGAAAAAGTATAATAACAATAAAGAGTTAATTACCCAAGAGTGCAATTTAGACAGACATCACTGGAAGAGCTGCTTTAATTAGTGTGGTTGTTAAATCTGTTGCCTTGCTTATGCTGCAGATGTGCCTCCTGCCACCTCATATCTAGCAGCAAGGAATCCACACAGGGACTGGAATGGGGAAGGTGTGGGGATTTGGTTTTTTTAAACCAAAATGCAGGTGCAACAATTTACAGCAGCTGAGCTTGAGCCCTGTGGGGCTTGCTGAAAGTCTCTGTGGGAGACCTGAAATGGAGACAGGTAAGGAATGAAGATCAAAAGACAACAGCTAACCTGAAAACAGAGCCCTTTGTGTACTTTGCAAAGCAATCTCATACTTCTCCAGCCCAGTGTGAGCTTCACTGACCACTGCAAGGCACATAAAAGCAGAGAGCCTGCAGTCACTGCCAGAGGCAGCTACTGAGGAATCACCTCCTTAGAGCTGGATGCAGCACCCTGGGTCCTGCCTGGCCAGGGCCCCACAGGTGGAGATAAACACCTCCCCTGGTCTGCTTGGGGACATTCCTTCCGGTGCAGCCCAGAACATTGTTTGCCTTACCTGCAAGGAGAGCACACTGTCAGCATAGTTTCTTGTGCTCAGAGCCAATATTCAGCTGGCTGAGGCTGGGACAGACCAGTCTTTCCAGAAAAGCAGCCAAGGAGTAGGTGGGCACAGGATATGACCATCTCTAAATGATTCACAATTTGGACCCGATCCCTATGAAGCCAAACTACCAGAACCAGCTGGTGTCTGGCCCAAGAGTGTACTGAGAATATTAAAAATCATCATCTTATGCAATTCCAGTGTTATCTCATAGCTAGTTTGTGTGCTGGAGTAAGGAAGGCACTCTGCTGCTCAGAACACCAGGCCAGAGTGCAACATGCCCATCTCCAATATGCTCTTGAAATCCTGCCCTGAGGTTGGTAGGCTTATGCCAACAGAGCCAAATCCTGTTTGCTCCTTACTCCGAGGATTTCCCACACCTCTTGGCTAAGTGCTCACACTCCCTTCTACCTCCTCTGCTCCAGGCTCCAGCCAACTGTCACCCCCCTGGGAGCCAAACATTTACTGCATATGAAAACCCCAACACATGACAACCAACCTCGCTCAGTGCTTCTGTCAAGGCAACTGCTGCCTTTCAAGCTGATTTCCCTGACTAATTAAGCATGGAGACACACCAGACTGCCAGCTGAATGGTGGCTGCAGCATCCATCACTCCAGCAGAATTCAACCTAATGGGCTAAAAGCTGCAGCCTGAGAGCCCAGAACAGCTTGTTCATTGGAATGGAAAACCCATTGTTTACTGTGCCCTGAAATTCCCCAAGTTCAGAAGAGAGGAAAAAAACCCAAACAAAACCCCCTACATTCTCCAGCCTTGTAAACATTAATTATGAATTACTAAGAGAGAAAAAACACCTGCTCCCCTACTATCATTAACATTTTATGTATTAAACCTTTCAGTCTTTCCAACATTAAAGCTCCCAATGTCCTTCAGAGGTAGTAAAAAGTGCAGAGCCACACTAAGTCCCATTCACCTATAAAACCATGTTGTTTCCACCAGGAATGAAGTTTGTTTCCCTCCCATATATATGCTTTGGCTCCCTTTGTGTGTGTTCATGTAGAGTTTGGATGAAGTGGCTTCCCCATGTGTTTGGGAGAGCATTCTCCTTCATCTTGACTCAGCTCACACAGGAAATTACTGTGAACTGTAAGGTGTCATTTGTAGAGGTTTTTTTACCCTCTGCAATGGCTTAGATCCTTATGAAGACCCTGAGCAACAGGGCAGAATTGAAATTCAGCTACAACAAGTGCAAGGCAACTAGACCAAGAAGAGAAGAGCATCAAGCCAGGCTCAAGGATGCCATGTATGAAAGCAATCTGGAGTGTCCCACACAGCTCTAGGCTCACATTCACACCAGCTATATCTCAAATTGAGAGGAAAAAGCCCAACTTTAAGTTACCCTATTAGCACAAAAGGACTAGAAGGCAAATTGCTGCAAGTACATTGAAGCTGCAGCTATATTCAAAGAAAAATACCACTGGTGTTTACAGAAAATAAAAATAGTTTCACTAAGTACTGAAATCTGACCTCAATGTATAATTTGAAATCCTTTGGGACAGATACAACATTACAACAGTGTATTTTTGATTAATCAGAGCCAAAGATTTTATAATCTGGAAAGAAATCCTGACAACCTATTTTACATTTATATCCCAAATCAAAGAGACAAGATAAAAGGAATAACTTCTTTCTTGACCTAGTAATATTGAAAGAGACAATATTATTTCTGATGCTAAAAATTGACTCTGATAGCTGAAGAAATAATTAGAGAATTTGATTTTGTAAGAGAAGAGATCAGCAAACATCAGCAAAAGTATCACGTTTACAGGGTCTGGTTCTAAGAATACAAACAAAGAATGGATACCTGGATTGGAAAGGTTTTCACTTTAGACTGACTATTAAAAAAATTATAGCAAAACTGCAGAAGATATACAGAGCTGAAGACTGATTTGACCATTTCCTGCAATGGATTCCTTTGATATGAGGATTTTAAGTAACATTTCAGTGTTTTAAAGTGACAGACTCCCACATAGCTTTTCTCTTTTTTCAATGTGAGACTAATTCCCAGTTGCAGTTTGGCAGCCAGGGGTGCCATTCCAACAGGAGTTAAACAAGGGGTGCTGCACTGGGCAAGGGGCAGGACAGGGTCTGTGCCTGGGGATGTGTGGGAATATGAGACACCTCTGATCAGACAGGGAACAAAACCAACTCAGCTTCTGCAGGGGAGAAACAAAGGAAAACAAAAAGCCCACCACACAATCAGAAAGATACAGGGAACACCTGTAAATAAATAGTTTTAATTTTATCTCTCCCTGTTTGTTTCAACATCTCTGTTTTTCTTGCCTGTCTTCAGCTATTTATCATCCTCTCCCTGTTGCCTTTCCTCCCACTCCTGCCTTGCCCTTCTGTGTGACCCACTGTAATTCTATTGCCAGAAAAACTCCTTTTCATTTCCCCATCAGCTGGTGACACCTTCTCCTGCATCTGTCCTCTCTGTCCAGCTAGCAACCTGCACAAGGCAGTAGCCACCTCCAGGTACAGGAGGATAAATTCTTCTTGACCTTTCCACAGCCTTGCTGCTGGGCAGGTAACAGAAGGCTGAAACCTTCAAAAGGAAACTTTCTGAGTCACCATCATGCTCTGCAAAGTGCCACTTGATCAGGACCACAGGCTAGAACAGAAGAATGCCTTAAAAGACAGATGTTTCTCAGATGAGCAGCTATAAAAACACCCTGAAATGTTGCATATATTTATAATTGGAGCTTCAAAGTCACAAAAGTCAAGAAAGTACATTTTTTTAAAAAATCAAGATGTGCCAGCTTTTCCTGCAACTCCTTTCCTGCCTCAGGGATGCAAAGCACCACACATGTGTGGTATTCCCAGCATGTATTCCCAGCCTTCCACCCTCCTGCTAAGGGCTGCTTTTCATCATCCAGTACTTCCAACACTGGATGAGAAAATGCTGTTTGTTCTGCTGGTTTCCAGCACACTACAGGATCTTCATGCAGCATTACCATGCTGTTGTAATGTCATCCAGAGCCCTGCTCCAGCTGCAAGAGCCATTAATCACAAGTTCAGCTCTTGCAGACCTCACTACAGGCTTTTTGCCACATGAGTGCACAGCACAAAAACCCACTGCTGATTCGTAAGCATCAGCATTGCAACATTTAACAGCTAGAGGAATTTTCTGTGCCTCATACAGCTCAGGAGATAGAAAGCACTGAAATATACAGAGCAGAAATACCAAATCTCTGATATAAGCTGCAAACACTCTTTACAGCTGAAGTACTTCCCTCTAAGCAGTGCTTTTCTACCTCAGTTAAGTAATACCTGTTAGATAACCAGAAATAGAAATTGCTTGGAAGCTGCCTGTGCTTATTTACCAACATCAGTCTTCGATAAAAATACAGAGCTGAACAAGTTTATTTCACAGTGAAATAAAAATAGCTTCACTGAACAAAGAGAAATCAAGACAACAGAGAGGGGAGAGACCTTCTTTAGATAAATCAGTTTCTAAAAAATGAAAGCAATAAGTTCATGAAAACCTGGAACATCTAAGAACAGCAATAACTTGTCTGGCAAAATCATATGTTTTCTTCAACATCTTTTGCTGCTTAAGTATTTTTCCAATCAATAGTATGGTATAAGACAATATTTCTTAAGTTTGCGTTCCCTAAGAGATTGCACACAATTTCTGAAAGAGGATATAGCCCAACATCACAGCTATTCTGAAAATATGAGTTGTTCTATAAAACTGTTCATCCCCACAGCCAATCTCCTTCTCATTTTTGAGGGATACATATAGGGCAGGTAGCTCAATTTGCACTTTCACTGCAACTTACACACCAACCTGAGCATTAAATATATTCCTTTACATCACAGCACCCTCAGAGATACATGGTAAAAGAGCTACCTAGGCACATTTTCTTATAAAAGTCTCCTTTCCCTGTTTTTCCATAAACATTTTTCAGCTATATAAGTTATACTTGTTAAGTACTCATGCCCTTCTGATCAGTGACACAAAGTGACTGAGGTCAGGCCACAACTCAAACAAAAGATTAATATTCCAAAGTTCAAGCTGAAATAAATGTTTACTTGCAGAGCAGATGTGTGTTTTCTTCTTCCTCTTCAGCTAGACTCACCCACTCAGCTGCTTCCAAGAAATAGTATTGGCCTTGACCAGTTCAGCTGGGATTAATTTAAGGAGCATGACAAAGCAGGGTCAGCCCTAAGAGCATTTGGCTGCAGAGCAGCCCTACAATAAACATCTGTATTACTTCAGAAAGACATGAAGAGACAGGTACTCAGCTGCTATATATTGCCTTTTGTCTAGAAAACATTGAAATCAGGGAAGAAATATACCAGAAACCTAATTGTTGTTTGCTTCATCAATATCAGTAACATTTGGCATTTTATCTCCTTTGACCCTCTTTAGGAATACCCTAAATCATGTGCTTTAAGGTCTACCAGGGCAGAAACCCATTTGTTTGCTGTGATGAGCTGGTCCTACATCTTTGCTCCCTGCAACATTGCAGCCTCTCCATCAAATGCCTGGTGACTCCAGCTGTATTCCAGAAGTTTTTGTCCCTGATTTGCTGCCCTGAACACGAACAGCTATGCTTCAGCTCCTCCTGCTTCTTTCTACTAGCAAATGCCCAAATGCATGTGTTTTGTAACCAAGGGAAAAGCACTGGGATAACTTTACTGTTGAATTTGTAAAATTCTCATTGCTATCAAGCTAGAGCAGGTGTTTTGTCAGCTTAGGTTTACTGAAGTTGACTAGCAAGTTAAAAAAGGTCATTTCCATGGTTGTCTGCAATGCTTAATGCAAATGAAGTAGCACACACACAAATTTCTTTGTGGAGAAAATGAGTTAAATTTCCCCAATGACAGACAGTAACCACCAATCCACCTGTAAACACAAGCACCACCCTGTCCCTTACAGAGCACAGCAGAATGTTGCTCTGCCCCTGAACATATTCACGTATTTACTTAAGCTTGCAGAGCTGAGAGGAGAACTCAAGCATCTGAATGCTCATGCCTGTGAGGGCAGTTATTTGAGCTGAACCTGAGAGGCAGAAAGCAGGGATGGCTGGTCAGAACCAGCTCACAGCTCTGGCCATGCCAACAGCTCTTCTGGGACACTGGGTGCACCTCCACCTTTGCCTTTATGGAAACCTTGCATTTTATTACATCTTTTTGCCAGAACTCACATTCTTCAGTGATTCCCCATCAAAGAAGAGCCTCCCCAGTCTCCCCCATCTGCTCAGAGTTCTCTCAGCCAGGCCTAGGCAGGATTTTAGACACATGAGCTTTGCTCTCAGGTGACTGAGAACTAAGCCTAAATTTTACATCAAGCTTCATTGGACAGCATCAAGACAGCAGCAGATTACTTCTGTGAGACAATACATACATATCTACATCCTTCCATTAAAAAAGCCTAATTTTTTTTGTTGTGTATTTTCCAAAATAATTCTCAGCTCTCTCTGCTGACATAATGAGACCTGTCCAATATTTTAATTTCAAAAGTAGTGAAATTTTAAAAAAGAAATCCCCCTTCCCCACTCTCAAGATAAAATTAATCCAGTCTCTAGGAACTAAATCAATAACAGCATTGAAGGGTGATAAAGACAGTTTGGGAATTAGATTTGTTTTTAATGCCAAGAGAGTAGGCTCTTAAACTAATAACATAGGAGGTATTCAATTTCTTTCCAGCTATACCTGAATGCACCCAGTTGCAGCACTAATATATCAGGAATTTGATCAATGTCATGGTATTTTTCCAGTAATTTACTCAAATCTTTGGTGCATTTGAGGTATAGGTAGTGTTTGAAAACAGCAAATAAACACTTACCAAAGAAAAATTAGTGTTGAAATATAGAAGCAAAAGCAGGCAACTTTTCAAGACTGGGTAGCCTTCCAAAAATTAGCCTTTTGCCTTTAGCCAGCCTTTAGCAGCACAAGGAAAATGCCCTCACATGCTGAAGAAGACCAGATTTTTTGACCCACAATCCTACTGGTGTCACAGCTTTTAATTCCTTATTATTCCTGAGAGAGGCACATGAGCTGAATGCTGGCAGAGATTTGCAGCAACACAGCACATCACATCACATCACTGTCCACCTGTGGGAAGTGACCTGTCCTGTAAGACAGGACAGTGAGCACCAAAGGGCAGATTTATATTATTGGGTTCAGCTTTGTGCCCTCCTGTAGCAGAGACAAGAAGGGAAAGACCCACAGGCCGTGATTCAGAACTTCATTAATTTGCTGGCCTCTGATCCAAGGGCTGTGCCATGACTCTGGCAAAAGACATAAATGCAAATATTTTTCTGGTGCTCTCAAGAAGGACGTGCAAATGTGCAGACTATGCTCACATGACTTTGCAATTCTTATTCTTTGTTACCCTCTCCCCAGAGCACCCATCTGTTAGAGAAACCTTTGTCTGTGGTTTTTCTTAAAGCATGGAGGGCAACAGAACCCGACCCCACAGCTGAGATTTCTTGTCCCTACAAAAGTTACCATATCAAATAACAAAAGCACAGCTAAAACTAATGCATCTATAGCTAGGCTAGGAACAGCTTGGTATAGAAGTCTTGTTATTATTAGACATTTCCTGGTATTTTCCTGCCCACAAAGCAAGAGAAGCATTTTGAAGAACTCCAATCACAGTGCAACAGAAGGGGAAATATGATACTAATTTCCTCTTGGCTTTTAAACACAGAGAAGGCAATTCACCTTTTTGCGTTTTCAGGGCTCAGTTGCTACCCCTTTCCCTATTGTTGGAGCTCTGCTGTGATGGATTAAGTGAGATGTTCCCCATGTATCAGCCTCCAGAAGAGTTGCCAAATATTCTTACCTGTTTGAGCTGCTTCTCTTCCACCTCTCATACTCCTTCCGTGCACTGTATTCATCTATTCTGCTTTCTACTTAAACATTCAGTACCTTAACTAGCAATTAACATGGGATAGCCCAAAATCTCCTCAGGATGCATCCTTTTACTCCTGAGAAGCAGGAATAACATGTCATAAATCCCACTTTCTCCTGTGAAGACAGCAGAATTTGGCCCTCCTCCACAATCAGTCCTTTAAGAGAAACACCTGACATAAACCAGTAGCCCTTCTGCCTATCCAGTCAGGCTGTGATGTATTCCCTAATTTTTTTTGGAAAAGCAATTTGTGCATCATTTGCTCATACTTTGTCAGACAAACACACCTGTTGATTAAATATCTCTAATAACTCAAACCAAAAGCAGATCAAAGAGGTGCCTGGGTATTTTCAGCCACAATGTGAGCTCAAGATGAGGGAACAACTCCTGTTTATGGCCTGCTTGCACTCATCCCTATTTTTATGGAAGAGAAAGGAAAGCAAAGCCAGGCTCCATGTAATCATAAGCTCATTTTGTCTATATATGGCACATGTAGTTAATCACAGAGGTTTAAGATGACAAGTATTTGGATGAGTGGGAAATAACCATGAATGGGAGCAGAGCCTTGCAGATTTCACCCTGCTGGACTCTGAGCGGTGCTGTAATTCCTTTCTCTCCAAATACAGGGCTATCAATTTCCATTGGAATTGCCCTGGACAACAAAGTGAGTGAGCATCCTTCTGGTCTGAGGCCAGACTGCAAACCAAGGAGGCAGAGAGGGAAAAGTTGTCTCTGGGACAAGTGCTATCTCCAGCTCATGACCCTTTCTTGCTGACACTGGAATAGTCAGGTGGAAGTGAAGGAGCACATAGAGGCATGTAAAAAGCCCACAAGGATCTAGAAAGGAGATGGATCACCCAGCACTACAGAATCCTTCTCTGTCCATGCTGTTTGTGTTTCTTCCCCAATTTTGACAGGTTGAACAGCTCTTTCTTTATGTCTGGAAAATGAGCAGCTTCCGTTGTCCACACAGAGATTTCCAGGTAAGAGCCTTACCACTTTCAATTATTGTTTCAGTGGGAATTTATGAGCTACAGAGAACAATGCTGGTTTGCTTGAAGCGTGGATATCTGCAAGAGAACTGCTAGCTGGGAGTTATTCACATTTATTGGCCTGTAAATCATTTCACTGTCTCATCACAAGTGCTAGGTTAGAGCATGACTTTGTGTTTACTTAAAGAGTTCCTTTCATCTCAGAGGGATTACATCAGCACACGCTGGCATGCTGCTACCTCTGGGGTGTTATTCTGTTTCCATAAAAGCCATGGAAACACTAACAGAGCAGAGTGTGAAATGCTCAGCATTCTGTCTGCAGCACAAGCAAACGTGGACACACAGAGAAAATAAATTAGTAAGGCAAATATATGTCTTAAAATTAAAAAAAAAATAAAAGTGACACTTCTCTTTTCAGCCTTCAAGTATTTTCAGTTCAGGGCATTTCCTGGATCCATATGACAAACTTTCACATCCACAGCTTTCTCTGGCAAGCAGCTCCCCATGTGCTGCCTGCTGTGTGAAAATCCACTTCCTTTTCCTTGTTTGATCATGTCTTCCACTAGCTTGGTTTGCTCTAACTCCTAGCTCTTGTACTACAAAACAGTTTGAGGCTTAAGGACACACTGAACTGGGAGGAGAGGAAAAGCTCATCATGTGTAGGGCTCTCTCTTTTTTTTTTTCCTCCCCCAAATAAGAGAGGCAAACAGACCTTGGCAAACCCCACAAATCCTTTGACAGCAAGTATTTATACACAAATATTACGCTTTCTGGAAATACCAAGGGAAAACAATGAGGGAGAAAATCTCCTTTCAATTACTTGAGCTGAGGTTTGCACAAAACACTGCTTTTAACAGCCTTAGACACAAAGATGTTTTTTTTAAATATACAGAATAACTGCCTCGAATCCCAAATAAAACAAGTAACCCCCTCCAGATGCCAGGATCTGGACTCACTGCAGCTGACAAGACTGACAATTTTTGACCCCACAGCATCCCTTCCTTCCTTCCTTTCCCTCCTCCTCCCTCCCCACCAGAATTGTGGGTTTCAATGGGCTTTACAGATAGGTCTGCCATAAACTGGTAGGCACCAAGCTGCCTGATTGCTTGCCTCAACCACCTCTTTACTCTGTCATGAAACCAAACTTTGCTAGGAAAAGTGGCAAATGCTCCAGCTAAAAACTCTCTGGTGGCACAATCTGCCTATAATGACAAGTGCTGTTTACTTCAATTAGAACAATAAGTGAGTTTTTCTGCAGCTGGAGCACTGCAGGAGAGTTTGAAGGCATAAGGAGATTCAAAATATGGATATTAAATATTTGATATATTTCAATATGGCATCTCATTTTCTCCCCTATTAATAGAAATGCTAACATCTTAATTTTGAAGGGAATGCAGATTACATTCCATGTAATTACATTTGTTTCTAAAACAGTCTTGCATTAGATATGTGCAGAAAACACTAATTAGGGTTGTCCTAGACTGTAGACTAGATTTTACAATATTTCCTTCTCCCACTTCATGTACAGCAAATTTCCTGCATCCCACCTTGCAACTTGACTTAGTTGATAGACTACAATATCCAACAAGTTATGTTTCTACACCTAAATTTCCTTTAGAATAATTCACATTGACACTAACTCAGAAAATCACAATTCTCATTACGTCTCTAGAAAACAACACAGAGAAGTAGAAAGTAAATAAAGCTGTCAAGCAATGAAGTGAAACTGGGAAAATCAATTCCAGAATGTAAATAATAATGGCTGCTATGATTGCAATGACAAATATTATCCTAATCCTTAGTACAGCATGCAGAATGCCAGAGATTTTGTTAAAGTGGGCCAAAACAGCTCCCTCACCCTTTAATGCCAGTAGAAAATGAGTTTGGATTCATTTGCCTGCATGCTAAGCATCAGGCAGTATGTTGATAACATACCTGCCCTGCCACGCTTGCAGATTTCCTGCATGAGCCACAGTGATATTTTAAATATCTTTGTGCTTGGCCTCTTCAGCTGCCCTTCATGGGAAGTCTGGAAATGCTGTGTGAGCTTCACGGGTCACAGAAACAGATTGAGGGGTTTACAGACACAAAAATGTCTTAAAAAGGCAAATGGCTGTAAAGCTGCTGAATAAATCTTGTTTATAGTTACAATTAAATGCTGCCATAAATTATTCTCATTTCTCATGGAGATTTTTTTTTTTTAAGAAAAAGTGATACCCGGGTGGTTCTGTCATTTTTGTTCAGAAGTCTAAAGCAAATCAGCACAAAATGCTTCCTCATGCCCAGAGGAATAAACAATCTTCTTCCACAGACTTCAGCTCAGTGGAATGAGCCAAACAATTTCCTTTTTCACTTTCTGTTTTGACAAATCCAGTATTTGTTGATGTATAGTGTATACACTGTTCCAAAAAGTGAAATATCTTTTATTGTTGAACACAGGAGATTCTGACAGACAGACCCCTGTGTTACCCTTCCAGGTCTTTGCTGAAATCTGGCACTGAGCACTGGTACTCCAGCCAGGGGAGTATTTATCATGGGAGTGCAACAGGGAAAGAAATTTCCAAAATTGCAAGGGGAGCCTGAACCTTCTGAGTTCAACAAAGGAACCAAACTTTTAAAACTTGCAAGCTGGTGCTGCCTGGTTTGTCTGAAAAGTGCCATACCCCTGTGGGTGCAGGTCCTGAGCTGTTCCTGCACTTTACTCACACATTCCCAGCCACAATTAGATTTTACCATTCTCCCTCATCTCTTCCAATATTAATTGAATCACTCCTCTGCACCTATTTCATTACAAAATAAACATTGCACTGTAGAAGAAAGGAGACCCCCTTTGTTTTCCTTTCAGATCCCATGAATCCTCTTGTAGTACATCAGGGAACTACAGCTGGGATGGGGTCCTCTGCCATAACAGGCTACATTTTCCTGATAAAAAAATCAGCAACACATTTGAGAAGGTCTGTTGTAGCATCTTTTTCTAGAGAAAAAAACAATCTGCTGTCTTTGAAAAGCAGAATCAAAATCTTTCTCAGCATCTCAGGCATAGCATATTCCTAGGAATGACCTCCAAAATTTCAGTAGATGTGACCAAAAAAGGATGATTATTTTTCCCCTATAAATGTGATAAACATACTATGTTGAACCTCAGCATCAATTAAGATATCCAATAAATTTTAAGGCTTTAAGTCTGGAGCTAATAGTACATCTATATAAAGGTTTTACTCATATCGATAATCTCAATTTTAAATTTTCTTTTATATGTCTTGGATATATTTGGTTAAAAAATGAGATGGAAACCATGAGATGGAATCAACTGGGAAAAAGTCATTATTGCATAATTTTAAAGTGGTTTTTTTTTTGTGTGTGTGTTTTTTTGGTTTGGTTTTGGTTTTTGTTTTTGTTTTTCCTAAGAATTCATTCTAATGAAGAATTGAGAACACTAAATTTAAAATGCCGAAACGTGCTGTTTCAAGCAGCAGTGCTTCATTTTGACTTGCTTCCTATATTCCATAGAAATCAATACAACATGTTTTGACAGCATTCTGTCAAGATTATTAGCAGTAATTAATCAATTCCCACAAAACATTTCGATTTCACCAGGAAACTCAAACTGCCAAGATTGTTGATGGCTCTGGTAGAAGCAGAGCAGCAAAACCTGTTCTGCCTCAGAGGTCTCAGGTAACAATTTCTACAGGTTTATATGGAATATAACTCATCTGTCTACATCAAAATATTTGTTACAGGGGTTAGTTGTGGTCACATTTTATTTGCCACATCCCTGGAAGCATTCAAGGCCAGGTTGGACAGGGCTCTGAGCAACCTGATCTAGTTTGAGATGTCCCTGCTCATTGCAAGGAGGCTTGAGCAAGATGAGCTGGACTTTAAAGGTCCCTTCCAACCCAAACTGTTCTATGATTTTATTATTCTATTCCCAAAGACTATCTTTTTCTCAATTTTTATGACTCTCTTTTCAGGCTCATACTACAGTGTCTGTCAGGCCACACAGATTTTCAACACAAATGCAGAAGACAGACATCTAGCATAAATTTGGAGAGATCACTTCATGTTTACTGGGACAAAGCATCATGGAAGCATAGAAGTTTCACTCAGTAGGCAGTGCGGGTTCTTAAAAAAAAAAATTTCTTTATTTCCACTGATGCTTACAAGTGGCAGAAGTAAAGAGCTGAGGCCCTGGAGATGGAGCAGCCCCAGGGAGGAAGCTGTGTTTAAACCTCTACAAGAGGATGCTGGATGTGTTTCTTTGGTTCTTGTTTACCCATCTTCCTGTATTTCACTCCTTACCCTGCTGGGTTCACCTGCATTCTCTGCCCCAGCACCTCTGTTTTATACCATCATCATCTCATGAATTCCCTCATACAGACCCTCTGCAGTTCCCACAGCTGCACCCTCACAGGTAGAGCTCAAGTCTAGAAAAAGACACCCTCAGAACAGCCACAGACTCAGGAGAGGGAAGAAATATTTTTCTATCACTTACAGGAATTCCTGAAATGATTATTCATCAGTTCAGCACATTGGTACATAGTATAAAGCCAGAATTGCCAAAGGTCAGTATAAACACACCCACATTCACTGTGAGTTTTCCAGGTTCAGTACTCCTGGCTGATGCTATTTTGCAGATGCCCAGCTGTCCACTTGAAAGCACCTGCAATGAAACTCTCATGTCAGAGCTAATTTCATGTGATTCTGAATGAGCAACTTTGCCACTACTGTGCTAGAAGCAGCTAGGCTATTTGCAACATTTTTTTTTAATATGTGTGCATCAAAGAAGAACAAAAAGATCTCTTTGTGTCCTCTGTCATCTTCCCTTATACCAGGGTGGCCCCAGGACTGGGACTGGAACATGCCATCAAGCACTGTACAGGGGTAGGGCACTGCCTGTGTCTACACTGAAAAGTCAGAAACTGCATTTTCTGTCTTTTTAAAAACTCTGCTGGCAATCCTAGAAAAGTCTGGGTTGGAAGGGATCTTCAAATCATCTAGTTCCAAGCCCCTGGCATGGGCAGACAAGTTTACTCAAAGCCCCATTCAACCTGTCCTTGAACACTTCCAGGGATGGGACAGCCTAAACTTCTCTGGGCAACCTGTGCTAGAGCTTCAGCACCCTCGCAGCAAAGAATTTCTTCCTGATATCTAATCTAAGTCTCTCCTCTTTTAGTTTAAAACCATTCCCTCTTCTCCTATCACCACCAGCCCATGTCAAAAGTTGCTCCCCCACTTTCTTATAATCCTCAAGAGTACAACAGCACAGTCAAGGGTCAGGCCCAGCTGCTGGCAAACCATCTCCCTTGTCTGAGCTGGACCTTATAAAAGGCTGCTCTGCCCAGCACACAAATTTTAACAGATGGGAAAGGGTTTGACATTTTATATCATTGAGTGAAATGCCAGACATCTGCAGGGCACAAGAGGGCACCTGGTGTTCCCACTCCACCTTCTGCATCCTCCTGAGAGGATCTGGAGTCCCTGCCCAGGAATCAGATCCACCCCCTCCTCCCTGGTTGTGGAGGAGGCAGCAGCTCTCCACTGCAGGAAATCATCAGTCAGTCCTTGTTGATGCCATATTCCCCTTCATGCCCTTGGACTGCATCTTTACAGAACACACCTGTAAAAATTAAGGCTTAGGAGAGCCCTGAGTGTTGATGAAGCCACCCTTGGAGAGCTCACACTGTTAAGATTCTGGTTTTTAACTCATAGTTTTCCAGCTGAAGGCAGTTGCCTAGACAACAAGTCTGATTCAGCAGCAGTAACAATCTCTGGCCATACCTGGGACGTGATAAACAGCACAACCAGCCAGCTGACATGAAAGACCCCACCTAAAAAATTGTAAGTTAAAAGGGTAAAATCTTCCACTAGGATATGTGGAAAGCCAAAGTGACTTTGCACTTGCCCACCTCAAAAAGCTGAGTACAGTTACTCCACATGGAGAAAGAAAAAGATTTTTAATAATTTGGCAAAAGAAATAATCCTGTCTCAGCATTATAGGAATCCATAAAACATGACTATGTACAGCCCTTCCATGGTTTGTACACAGCATCCTCTGTTTACACTGTCACCATCTTTTGGGGGATATCACTGATGTAACGTGGGAGGAAGTTCACTGTGTTGCTCATGTAGAATTTGCTCTCCATTTCCTGATGGAGCAAGGCACTTGTGTTTCTTTCCAATTTTAAACATTTCTTCCACTGTGTTTTCTTTTAGAATATTTGCACTTAAAGAAAATACATGCCTAAAACATATTGAAGGATGAGTGGGGAGAGGAAGGAAAATCACAGTAGTATGTAGTCATGCTTTATTTAAACTAATATATAGGCCCTTGAAAATATTTGAATTTTTTCCCCTCCAAATTTAGCCAGTTTTACGAGATATTAATTATTAATTTCCCCAATGTATTTCAAGCAGTGCAATCATAATTAAATAAAATAGCCATTTATTTTGCTTGACTATCTCTCTGCATTTTAAAGTCTATTTTAACTGCTTTAAGGATGTGGATGATTTGGGTTGGAGCTGAGGTGAAGGTTTTTGGTTTATTCTGCTTTCTCACAAACTCTGACAAATTTTGCTAGATTCCAGCATGACCCCTCTTAGAAGTGCCCTAAAGAATAGTTACTTTGTTCTTTCATATAGACCTATCCTGCTCCAATGGAGATTTTGCATTGAAATTTCCTTATTTGTTGAGGGACTGCACAAACTCACTGAAGCTTCTGATGTTAAAGCCTCTGTTTTTAATGTGAGCAAGAGGCTGCTTTGTGAAACATTTTCCTATGGAATTAGGAAATGCTGTCACAATCTAGTTTAGCTTCACTTGCCACATTTTTTTCTTATTGCTCATCATTTTTTGGGCGTAAGGGTCCAGTTTAAGTCACTTTTAATTGCCCCAAGGTCCATTACAAGTTGACCAGCAGGGCTGTCAGGGCTCAGCCATTCCCTTACAAGGAGTTAGGGGGTCCTTAATGAATAATTTTCTTGTCCATTTTGTTGTCCAGTGGGGTACAAGAGTCAGCTGAACATAGCAAGATATTTCACCATCCAACCTCAGGCTCCACAGGCACCAAGCACAGCATCAGCCACATCACTTGTCCTGCGTGTCACAGACCAGAGGGACTGCTATGTTTTCAATTCTCATGAGGACTTGTGCCTATTTTCATATTTCTCCTCTCCAACCTGTGTGTGCAAGTATCAGGCTTACCTTTTCTTTATCAGAGGATCAGGAATGACACTGGAGAATGGCATCAGGAATGACACATGAAGAGCTGCATGCAGTATTTTCAGGAAACCGAGGGATTTCAGTGCTTCTCTAAAGAGATTGGGATTTTTTTCAGCCTTCAGCCAAAGTGTTACCAATTTCCTACACCTTTAAAATGCTAGATCTCTTGTTAACTTAGGTTTTGGAGGGGTTTTTTTAAATCCTAAATGTGCTTTTTATATCAAGAATTATGAAGACTGATCAAATAAGCTCACTCACAATATGCCACAGTTAGAATTTGAAAAACATACCTGGATTTTTTTAGCAGACTGATGCTCTGCCTAAATCACAGGTCAATCATAACAGGATGGGAAATTTGTCATAAAAAATAGGACCAATACTTGCAAACTTGTTAACTCAACCATGGTTTTAAAAAATCAACTCAAGTGACCTGGGTTTAAAGTCACCTCACCTGAAAAATCATGCATCTGAAAAATAAGCAACACATCTCCCAGATAAAGCAATTACCTAATTAGTAAAGCAATGAGCATCTCATCAGTTTGCTGTTAAACACCAAAGAAAGCATTACTGTGTATATCTGGCAAACAGCTCCAGGTGACTTGACAGACATATTTATGATAACAGATAACTGCTAATAACAGAAGCCATTTCACATTCCACACAGGAGAGACTAGCAGCTGAAAAAAATATTTCAGAAGCATCTCAATGGTTTTGTGATGATAGAAGTGGCATTTTTGTTAATGCCACCAAGCTTTGAATACAATGCCATGCTCCTTCTGTCTGCTTCAAGTTTTCTGCCTTTTGCATTTGCAAAATTAAAAGGGTTTACAAGATGAATGTGAGTTATCCTCCACCTCTTCACAATGACTTAGTAACAAACAACTTTAATGCAACCAGTGCTGAGCTGGAGTTCAAGGGCCATTTCTTGGAAATCTGAAATATACTGAAACCTCAACAAAGAAAATGGTACTCTATTAATCTGCACTCTGTGGAGGGCTAATTAAAAACCTCTATTAGGCCATAGATACCACAGTGGTAATAAACCCATGAAAAATTGTTGTTTTAGCTATTTTATCTGTCCAGCTCTTTAGTGCATGGTGTAGGAAAGGAATGGCATTTTACCAACACCAGTCAGCCAAATCTGATGCAGTTACATACAGTAACAGGTGTATTAAACTGCTTATCCAAATCCCACCTGCAATTCACTGGACACAAACCCTAAGTTATGTAACAACATTTTAAAAAACATGTTTAAAAAAATCGAGGTTTGTGCTAGGGCCATTATGCCACGTTAAGATGTAGCA
>VXBC01009134.1:154852-167192 GCA_013399945.1 Ploceus nigricollis | reverse complement strand
TGTGGACACCAAATTGGGGGAGCAAAAATTTGGGGGGGACTTAGGGGATCAGCACCCCAAAATTTGGGATCAGGACCCCTAAATTTGGGGGAGTCAGAACCCAAAATTCAGGGTTCCAGAGCTCAAATTTGGGCATCTGGGGGGTCCTGGATCTGAAATTTGGGGGTTTCAGGATGCAAACTCGTGGGGAGAGACCTCACTTCGAGATGAAAATATTGTTTCTTATGAGTGCCTTAAGCCAGCAAATAGGAGACAGGTGTGTTTATTCCATTAATTAGAGCTTTGGAATTGATTTAATTAAAAATGAGAAGGAATTATGTCTTGCAACACTGAGCAAGGCAGGTGAATATGACATAATTTAGGCAGGTAGAGGGAAAAAATGAATGCATGGGCAGGATTTGAGGCAGGGGAGCTATGTGCGCTTAAGACAGTTGAACTCATGAGTAGGAACTGGACACATGTTTGGGAGGAAGATTCCCCATTCCCTCTACCCTTTTGGTAACAGGTATTTTGATAGTGGGGGAGAGGAAAGGCAGGACATCCACACCTCTGCCCACGTCATTTCCTATACGGGGAATCACAGAAGAAATGGAATGGGTTGGGCTGGAAGGGACCTTAAAGATCATCTCATTCTGACCCCCCTGCCATGGGCAGGAACACTTTCCTCTTGACCAGGTTGCTCAGAGTCCCATCCGACCTGACCTTGAGCATTTCCAGGGATGGGGTATCCACAACTTCTTTGGGCAACCTCTGCCAGTGCCTCAGCACTCTCACAGTAAAAATGTTTTTCCAAATATCCAGTCTAAAACAACTCTTTCATTCTGAAGCCATCCCCATTGTCTTGCCACTACATGGCCTTGTGAGAAGTCCCTCTCCATCTTTGTTACAGACTCCCTTCAGGCACTGGAAGGCTACAGTGAGGTCACCTAAAGCCTTTTCTTTTCTAGACTGAACAATCCAAATTTTCACAGCCTTTTCTGATAGAAGAGGTGCTCCATCCCTCTGATCATCTTGGTGGCCTCCTCTGGACTCACTCCAACAGGTCCATGTCCTTTCTGTGATGGGACCCCGGAGCTGGATGCAGCTGCAGGTGGGGTCTCACCAGAGCAGAGCAGAGGGACAGAACCCCCTCCCTCCCCTGCTGCCTGCCCATGGGGCTCTGGATGCAGCCCAAGATCTGGGTTATTTCTGGGATGCAAGTGCACATTTACACATTGCTGGATCATGTCCAGCCTCTCATTCATTGTTATCCCCAAGTCCTTCTCGGCAGGGCTCCTCTCCATCTGCTCAGCTGGGCTTTCCTGTGCTGCAGGGGTGCCTGGCTGCTCACCAACCACTGCACATGCAAGGCTTCCAGCTCTGCAAAGCTGTGCTCTCACTGCACAACCACCACACCGTAATAACATTTCAGAATGTGATTAAATACCTCAAAATAGCAGCTCATATTTCTCTGGCCAACTGTCAGATAATGCACTATCGAGACAGCACAGATTTAATACAGCAGGCAGTTGCATCCTTCATGAAACAGCTAAAGGAAGTGAAAAGCTGCGAAGATCCTCCCTCATTTTCTCTAGCCTTGTCCACTGCAAAGGCGAATCAAAAATAATACCCATTTGGGTTTTTTTATTATGGTCTATCAGCAGGGATGTAACTGCAGTAAAACTGGAAAGAAGAGACAAGACAGCAAAGTAGCAGAAAAAAAAGAATACAAAGGAGGGGAGTTGAAAGAGATGGAAGTAAACAAACCACCTTTCTAAACTTCCTGTATTGCTAAAGGGGTATTTCCTGCACCAACACCTTTCCAGATCGAGGAACAAGAATATGGATTTGGTTAAAAAAAAACCTCATCTAGTGGCCCCAAAAGTCTCCTAGAATATCCAGAGGGTGTCTGAAAAGCATCAAAGAAAAGGTGAAGTTCCCAGTCACAGAACAAACAAGATGGCAGAGCAAGGAGCATGCTGGTAGCTCTCAGGGAGTTTCATGGGGTGAACTTCACATCTAATTCTAGAGACTTTCCCTCTTCCAACATCCAATAAGGAACATCCCTCCTACACATGGGTGAGCAAAAGATGGAGGGTGGCTGGTTGATGTCAGCAATCCAATTCCCTAAGTCATGCTGGATAACACTTCTTGCTTCCTCAGCCATGTTCTGTGTCTTCCGTTATAGATTATTTTTCTTTTTACATGCATAGACTGGAGTACTCATAAGCCCATCTGGGGCCAGGGCAGAGAGCATGGGGCTGTAGTTAAATGTCAGCCCACAAGGCTGTAACCAGAACAAAGCTGAACTCAAATTTAAACAATCAGTACCTCTACAGTGAGACCTTTCCCTGATACCTGTGCTCTTTTTCTTTCATTTAGCAAAGCCTCATGCATAGCATCCAGGCAAAGGTGAATTTTAAGTCAGACTAACAAGCATTTAAGAAGGGCCTCCCCATATCACAGACATCAGGATCTGAGCATATATTTGAATAGTTCATTGCACAGGGATAGGGTTTTCAGTTGTCTCCCCTCAAAGAAAAAAAAGTTATAACTTATAAATCTGCTGTACTTTATGCACACAAAAACTTGACAGTGCCTAAGTTATAATGCTGCATAAGTTCAAACTTACAGACCTCTGGTAACTTATACATGAAAAAAGTTGACAGTACTTGTGGACACAATTCAAGAATCTTTAGATACTTGAAAAAAAAGAAAACTTTTTGCATAATTTCTGCACCATATTAAGAGACTCAATCTGAAATATTTCAGAAGAGGCTCGTTAAAGGGCTCTAGTATTGTTCTCTGCTAAATAATCTGTTTTATTACTCCCTCTCTCCGTACCTATTCTTATCCAAGTCATCTACCCTGACTTGCCAACTACCTACACAAGAGTGGTGAAGAGAAACTTAATTAAAAAAAAAAGAAGAGATTCTCTATATTTCCAGCATTGATGTTGAAATGTTCATAC
The DNA here is from genome assembly GCA_013399945.1 of Ploceus nigricollis. Taxonomy (NCBI): domain Eukaryota; kingdom Metazoa; phylum Chordata; class Aves; order Passeriformes; family Ploceidae; genus Ploceus; species Ploceus nigricollis. The sequence goes on along the minus strand of VXBC01009134.1, from coordinate 164,242 downwards.
TTCATTTACTGTACACAGAATTCAGAATTTTTGTACAGCTGCAATGTGATTGAGATGGCATCAAAAAGGTACATTTGAGCATTACATCTGTAGAAAAAAAGCAATTGTTGGTAAAGAAGTCAGATTTTCAAATACACTCAGAGCCTCACACCACTGCTGGAGCATCTCACTGCTACTGGAGGCACAATTACTTTTATGCTGCACAGTAGCAGCATATATCAGAAAAATATATGCATAAAAATATCAGCAGCTTCTCTTTGTGACAAAGTCTGGACCAAATAACCAGCCAGGAAGGTAAAGGATAAGATGCAAATCAGTATTTGCAATGTTGTTCTTGGCATGATTCATAAGAACCACAGGAAAGGGATTTAGGCACATATTTCATAGCATGGAGATGATCCCACAGTTCAATAGGGGCAAGGCAAAAGCAAAGAGAGGTTTTTAGCAGGAAGATAATCGTCAATGCCAAAACAATCAATTTGAGTCAAAGATAAATGCATAGCTTCCTCTATCAAGAGAGTTTAGCATAGCAGGAACTGCACTCAGCCTCACCCTGCACCCACAATCCACGGCTGTTCCCACAGCACAGCTTCCCCAGGCTGGGTGGGAATGCTCCACACGGGATGGCCAGAGAAGCACTGCAGAGCACTCACACTTTTTAATTAACGATGAAAGCTTGCACCTAAACAAGTGCATTTTTGTGTACCGAGATGGGAACAGATCCTTATCTCCCACCCTTAGAGCAAGGTTTCTTTCAATCTTAACTCAGCATCTCGTTGCTTTATGTTAACAAATCTACAGCTCAGCCAAGACAACAGGAAAACCTCACTGCAAGGGATAAGCAAAACAAATACTTCTGCTTTTGCAGGTATTTCACTTGAATTACATTTTAAAACAACCTATTAGTCCATGCAGATTTCCCAGTGAATGAATCAAATACATATAATGTATCATAAAGACATTACAGTGAACAAAACAGAGTTAGATCACCGAATTTGAGCTTCAGTTTCCCTCTCAGACACATTTGAGATGCCTGCAGTCCCAGCCTGGCCAGGAGGATGCCTGATGGACAAATCCTGGCTTCACTTCCCCAGGAGCACAAAAGTGAGGCTGCAGGCAGCAGGGCCTTTTGCCTTATTGGCAGCTAAGACCTGATGCCCAGGGAAGACAGTAAATATCAGGAAAATATCACCACCTTCCTTCCCAGTCTCAGAGGCAAAAAGCAGTATATTTGCACTTAATGATGCCATATTTGAGATTATATATTTAATAATCTCTGTAGCCAGACTGAAGCTCAACTCCAGGAGCTCCGAAAATTACGAACATAAATAGCTGTGGCTTAGCCTCAGCTCTCTTGCAAAGAGCAGCTCACCTGCACCCAGAGCTGATGGGAGGAGTGCACCTTCACATAAGGTATAATTCAGACATCAAAAAAAAAGCAGTATAATATTGTGTGGGTTCTCATTATTTTTCATAAGAGAGAGCAAACATCTGTGTAATACAACTACCAAATACAAGTGGAGAGTGGTATCAAAATCTCTGGTTTTCAACAAGTCTGGAACATTAATTCTCAGCTCTGATTTTAAACTAATTCTTATATTTTAGTTCACAGTTCCTTTCCTTGCTATCCATACACCTGCATTCCAGGCACAAGTAAATTGCCTTGGATCTCAGTACATCCATTGCTTCAGGAATCATTTTACATTTGCAAAAGGATGAATGAAAATAGCCTAGAGTCTGATATTAACATCTTTGGCTGTAGTATCCAGCATCCCATACTCCTGGAGGTAATCCTCTTACTGTGATTAGCAGAAGAACAGAAGGGTTGTAAGGAGGGACTTAAGTGGGCTTTGGCCTCAGACAGGGTTCACAGCCCAGGCTGGCTCCTCTGCTTCTTGCATGAGTGGGCCACACTGAATTTCAAAATCCTTGCTAAGTAAATACATGCAAGGGATTTCTAGGAAGGCGAGAAGAAAAATGAAGCGTGCAGAGAGAAACAAAAGTGCATATGGTGCATGCTGAAGGTGAAAAAAAAAGTGAAATTTGAGGTGGTGGTGATGTGGGTAATGCAGTTTCTGGGAAAATGTGGCAGGGTATCTGTGCACACTGAAGAACACAGGTGGGGAGAAAACCACAGTAGGCAACATCACAGCTTCCAAGAGATGGGGACACTTATCGATCAGTGTCTGGATTTTAGGCCTGCTGAAACACAGAATGCCATGGAAGGAAAGCTACCACCAAGAGCTTCAAGTCTTCTGTTCACAAAATGCGCTGGAGTCCCACTCCAATCCCACTGATTCCCAGCTCCCTCTCAGCATTTACCTGTTACTCACTTCTTGTTGGTAAAACAAGGCTATAAACTATTCATTATTTAGAAGGCTGCTTTTTTTTCCCCCCTCCAGAAATCTGCACTGTGCAATTTAGCTCCTCTGAGATTTACTCAGACCCACCTAAATAAACCCAACCAAATCCACTGACTGCATATGTCATTCTTGGTCACAGCACTGCCTCACATGTACATAAAAATCAGCTCACCTCCTCTACAGTGTTTAATAATGAACAGGTCCCAGTTTCCCTACTGGCTCCTCTCTTCATTTCTTGCTTCTGATTCATCTGCACCTTCCTACCAAAAAAATCTTTTCTAGTCTGAGTGCACTGTTTCATAATCCAGATGATAACTCCATTCTACTAGACCTTGTTACAAAGCCCGAGTTTCATTATTCTTCCTAGTCTAGCCAAATTATACTAAAAAGCAGAGCACTTTTATTTATTCCACTTAAGATGAAAAGAAATTTGATGGAGGGATAAACTAATTTTAAGCAGAAACTTCAGTTTGGGAAAGCTCATTCCTCTGTACTTCAATGTACCACTGCATTAAAAAAGAACAAAATTCAAGTCAGGAATGAAGCAAAATGGAGTTATATTCTTAGAAACCACAGCATCCTGCAGACAGGCAAAACAGTCTGTGTGGAGCCAGCCTCTCCTGGACTGACTCTCTGACTGACAGCCCCTGCCAAGTCCCTCCAGACCTCTTCCTTACACAGCCTTCCTCAGAAAGCTCTCTGGGAGCATCTTTGACCAACCAAGCAAATTCCCTGGCTTTCAGCAGGATTTTAAGTTACAGCTGTGCAAAACAACATGGGAGAGCATATCTAGAAAAGCCATGGTAAGGAACTGGCTTTCATACTCCAGGAGTCCCAGCAGAAGATGTTTGAGCAGGATTTTCAAGCAGGATTTTCATGCTGGAAAAGTTTCACTTTGAGAAATATGTTTTAAAGGATTGCCAGCAAACTCTGTGAAGACAAGAGTGAATCTAGGTGAGCTTGCACACAATTCCTCAAGAACAGATCAATAGTTCAACGTTAATATCAGTGACATCTGTGCCTGGAGGGGCCATGAGGAACTGTTCCACCCTCCAAAGAGCCCTTTGTGTTCACAGGCAGCAGAAATGCACAGCGTGGAGGAGGAGGGTGCTGGGGGTGTGTGAAACAGTGAAACTTCAAAACAAACTGGACTGTTTCCAAAACAGAAGAGCACTACCTCTGGAATTACATCTAGGCATGATCTTGTCTCCCTAAGGACCCACAAATTGGTGGAGGAATTTGAGCTGGCACATTTATCTGACAGGTAAGTAAGTAATTGGATGTTTGACACAGTGTGGCAGTTTGTCACAGTAATAGGACCCTAACACACCACAGCTACAGTAGGATAAAAGGAATCAAACACACAACACAGCAAGCTCATAAAAATAAAGAAATAATATTGGTTTTTTTCAAGCAAGGTGACTTATCTGCCTGATCACCTATGTAGTATACTTCTAGAGACAAATTACAACTTAATAATTACTTTTGAAATTGATTTTGAGCTGGTTTATTGACAATTTGCTCTTCAAAGACCTGTACTCCTCTGGGACCATCTTTGTTTTCATACAAGCTCCTGAAATCTTCCCCTGCTCTTGACCTCAGCATTCAAGCATTTCAGATATATCCAGGCACTGGCTAACATCCCTCTTCTACGAACACAGGTGGCTGCTGGCTGAACTCAGCCTGGTCATCTCAATGGACATCCCACTGTGTCAACAGCTGGGATGGCTCTTTTGTGAGATTCATTTCATTTCATTCTGATTCATTTCTAAAGGGGAAAACCATCTCTGTTGGTGTTCAGCCATGAATATCATTCCTCAGACTTCCATTAGTAGTGGCATTCACACAAATTACATATTGGAGAGAGAAAAGGTTTTCTTTTTATGATAATGCAGATCACGAGCGACGTGGTTGATTTTTCTTTAAGATATAATCTAATGGTGAGAGCTGCAGCGAGAGCACAAAGAATATCTGATAGCTCAGAGCTGCAGTGTTCTATCTTCCCTGCACTGTGCATGGATTCAGGCACAGCAGAGAGTGACAATTCCATGCTCCAGCACCAGAGATGAGGCACTTAATGTGTCTTTTAGACATGGTAACAAAAGGCATTCGCACGGAGCGTGCGATAAGACCACAGAGCAAGGAAAGAGAAAAGTGCTAGTAAGAGACTCAGAACAGCATTTCTTGTGGTACATCACATGCCATTTCTTGTGGTACATCACTCTTCACAGACAGTTTTGTTGGTTTCCTATTCCTCCTTCTATCCTGAAGAAATGCTTGAGTTGTCTTTATGGTTCAAGAGACAACCTGAAGGCAGAATTTAAGCACAAGGCTTTGCAGAGACCTTGGAACTTTTACAGAGGTCTACAACTGTACTGACAAAAGATGTTTATATTTTGTGTTGATTTTTATTGCAAGCTAAGACTCAAGTGATTCTCTCCTTCTTACTGAAAATTCCTAGCTTATGTTACCTGGATATATAACATTACTACAGATAAACCAAGACCAGTTGTAACACTGACTTTCCTTTGAAAACTTACCCTTCACTCTCACTACTGAGCTGCTGGCTGTGATTTTTACTGCTCCAAGCACCAACCACAGAATAATTTATGCTGGAAATGACCATGGAGATCAAATCCAACCATTAAACCAGCACTGCCAAGTCCACCACTAAACCATGCCCCCAAGTGTCACATCAACATGGCTTTTAAATGTCTCCAGGGATGGAGACTCAGCCAGCTCCCTGGGCAGCCTGTTCCATTGCTTGCAACTCTTTCAGTGAAGAAATTCTTATATTTGTTAGGATTGTCATGCTGTACCTGAGCCAAGTAGGTTTAAATTATATTCTCAGGCTACTTTTGTTTAAGAAGCTTTAAAATTTCTTCTTCAGGGAAGAAGGAGCTGAAGTTTCCTCTCCCACACCTCTCTGTAAGACTGTCACAAGTCTCTGGAGGATTCACACACTCCAAAGACGTGCTGCCAACCAACACAAAACATTCACCCTTGAGCATGGGAGGATGCACGTGAACTTACCTCAGGTCATTCCTAGAGCCTTGGCTTAAGGAAAGAAACATCACTCCCAAACTCTAGCTTCTCCTACGTCATTGAAATTAAGATGCTTTATTATGAAAGAAAAATAAAGAACCTAATTCCAGCAAACTAAATGCACAACACCAATAAACTTACAAGGATTTCTGTATCTGTTACAGGAATGTTTTATTCTGGCACCACTTGAGGGTTGGCTGATTCTACCTCTCCTTTTGACCTGTAGAACAACTTTCTCTTCTTGTCCTCCCAGATTCTTTGTCCAGTGATTACAGCTTTAAAGGTACCTCATCCAGGAGGAAACATCTGAAGACACAAGAAGGCAGAGGAGGGAAGGGCGGCTTGGCTGCAAATAGAGAGGAGCTGCTCTTTGGTGTAGTTAAAGTGCACTCACTGCAGCAAACCTGTACATGCTTCAGGATTTCACAGATGCTACTTCAAAGGAGAGAAGGAAAAAGAAAGTTAAGTTTCTCTAAGACAACTTTTTTGGATGAAGTTTGGAGGACAGCCCTATTTACTCATTGATGAAAGCACGTCCCAGAAAAATCAAGACAGAGGAGTCTGAAAACCTTCAAAAACAAAGATCTAAGATCGAAACCCTCCAACTCCATGACCCAGATGCACTGTCACAGCTTTTCAACACAGGCTAAAAAAAGGCAAAACCAGAAATAGCAGCTTCAAAAGGAAGTAAAAAACAACACTGATATCCAGAATAGAACAAAGATACAGATCAATGGAAAAAAGTTTCAAGCTGTCTCCAACAGTTGAAACATCCTGAGAGTAGGTTTCCCAAAATACACTTCCAAATGCTGTTGGCTAAAACCTCTATCATTCACAGTGTGGTAATTACTGAGGTCGGGATGGCTGCACTGAAGCCCTCCAGGAAAGAAATAGAAAGTAAGTCTGGAGACAAAACAGAGAGAGAAAAGGGTGGGAAAATGATGGATGTGTTGGTGTCAGGAAGAGATGTGAGAAAGGAGGAATGACTTCACATCTGGTATTTTGCTGTGGCTTATTGGTTTTTTTTGTAAAAAAAATCTTTGCTCATGCATAGGTACGATGTGAAGGTTACCCATTCCTTCTGCTAAACTTCTGCTGCTCCTGAAGAAATCCTTCTGGACTAGCCATGAGAGCTAAGCACAGTCCACTGATTCATGAAAAAACCTTGCAAAATCATGGAGAACCATTGATTCCTTGCAGTTTTTCCAAATGTGGACTGCAGATTTCCATTCTGCAGTACTTGCCCATATATTTGATTTCAAACTGGTCTTCCGTGCCCATGGATTGTCTGAATTCTGCACATTGTCCTAAATTGTGCCTTCAATTGAATTCAACTACATGAACAGCATCTGAGTTCCCTCAAGCCTTCATGAATACCATTTTGACCTTCAGTGGTCAAATTTGGGTTGCGTTGTTGAGGTTTAAGCATTTGACAATCTGGTCACCAGCTGCTATGAGTGCTAGGAAGGACTCAGGTGTTCCAGCTCATGAGAACAGCTCTTCAGTCTTATAGCAGCCAAAGACTGTTCCCCATTTTCACCGTCCTATCATATTAATGTCTCTTCTCGCTGAGCTTTCATTTCCACCTGGGAATGATGAGAAGCACTGGGTAAAACCTCCACTTGCTAACTCTATTTGCAGATAGCACCAACACAAGGAGGTTTCAAGCATCTCCAAGAGCAAGGGCCTGCATGGTTCCCAAAGAAAGCTGGGAGGAGGCAGCAAGAGTGCTGATGGGCACCAGCTGCCAAAACCTGCACCAGCACTGAACACTGAAATTTTGAAAGAGAGCAAGTTTGACTCTGCCCTGGAAGATGAGCATTTCTGCACACCCAGGGACCGCAGGCATGGTAAGCAGGTAGTGTGATGCTCAAGAGGAAAAGAAGCCAAACAGAAACTGAATATAAACTGTCCAATAAACAGCTTGTCACCAAGGGCAGAAGGTGAAAGAGAAGAATTTTTTACTCTAGAAGTTAGCCATCTGAACCCAGAGTTCCTGAGGGTTTCTAGGATAATCAAAATATCCCCAGTTTTTGTTGAAATTACTGCCTGTCCTGGGCTTTCAGCTGGCAGTGTTCAGAGTGACCAGGGAATTACAACAGCACTAAAATGGGAGCAAAGCAAAGATGTGCAGAAGATAAGGCCAGCTTTTTGGAGCCAGGTGTGGAAATGCCAAACTTGATCATTGAGAGCCTTTTCCAATTGTACCTGCTTCTTTCTCACACACACACAGGTCTAGGCTGGGGGAGGGAGTGGGGGGAAGCTTCCCCTTGGTTAGGAGAGCAGCTGAGGGGAACTGTGCTCAACAGGGCTTCCTCACCCCGAGTTTCACAGTCAAGTGATTGGATTTGCTCTGGGTTACACAAATTATTTGCAGGAAAAAACGTGTGGATATCCTGGGCAGCAAGCCTAAGGGAATACCACAATCACCAAATGCCAAATGGGCCAAATGCTGAGACACACAACAAATGTCAAATAAAGCCCATTAGAAAAATACCTGCAAGGTGCACACAACGTGTGGCCATTTAGAAGGGACACAGCAACTCCCCTCATTTCCATGGGGAAAAATCCCTGCATGCATCTTGTGGAGTCCAAAGGCCAAACCTTTTGTTTAATTACTTTAATTTCATAGATGATACCTGGTTTCTTTTTAAATTATGGATGCAATTGTGTTTATGGGAGGCAGCACCTGCTCCTTTGGCCCTGTCCCTCTATTCCTGCAATGCTGATTCATGGATGCCAACACAAGAGGAGTACCTGGGTGTTCTTTTTCCCAAGAAAAAGACATTGGCCTTCACACAGTGCTTGGCTGTTCACAGGGCTGTCCCACATGTCTCTGCCACAGAGCTGCCACCCCAAGAGCCACTGGGACTCCTGTGGCCACTGGTGAGCGAGACCAAAGCTGGGACATGATCCAAAAGCAAACATCAGCCACCGGGATTTGGGATAAAAGAGAGTTAGCTCCTTCTCCTGCCAGGAACCTGGGCACAGGATGGGTATGGAAGGGCAGGCTCAGCCTGAGAGAGCAACTCTGCACTGGTTTTCAGAAGAAGACTGTGAGTAAAAGCCACGATTCCTCAAAGGACTCCTCATCCTCACAGCACTGAAATATGTGTGTGTGTGTGTACATATATATATATATATAGAGAGAGAGAGAGAGAGAGAGAGATAAATATATATGTATAGTACATAGTTGGATTTATTAGGAAAAACCCCCAAATCTGAAAACTGGCCACCCAAAAAACAGCCTGGGCACTGAAATATTGTATTTATGCCCCAAGATGATGTAGGAGAGCCAAGCAGGATGGACACACAAGTGCAGAAAGCTTCCAGGTGAAGGCTGATGAACACTCATCAGTGACTTCTCTGTCAGGGTCAGGAAGACTGAAAACTGAAGAAAGAGATTGCAAGTAATATGTAAGCTTAGATCACAATGTGATAGCACTGGGAGAAAACCTCCAAGAGGAATTTCTGTGAAATGTTTGGGTTGTTTACTGTAGGGTAAGAATATTGAAGCTGCTGTAAACTTGGGCTGCATGGGACAGACTGAGCTCTTCAGGTCTCCCTGCTGCTCTTCGAGGATGTGCCATCAGATGGAAAAGATCCTCTGCATGGGACAATGCACGCATAAAATCACAGCTTGTTGTATAACTCAGTTTTACATACACATAAACACATACACCTTTTTAAAGAAAATATTGTAAAATTGGCAGATACCACTGTATCTGTATTTTTACTGCTGAGGCAGTGGGAATGCACCAAAAATGAGTGAAACTCTCTAGATGCACATATAAAACATACATACCCACGCACCCAGGGAGCGTGGGCAATGCTGAATACCTGGTTAAACACTGAAAACCACTTCCAAGGGCTATTTCTCCAGAATATCATGGTGGCTTGTGGTGGTGATTCAGTGAGGTGCTAACACTACTTATGCTTAGCATTTCAGGTGCAACATTTACACAGACAAAATAAAAAAAAA
>VXBC01009134.1:112087-153656 GCA_013399945.1 Ploceus nigricollis | reverse complement strand
CGGGCTGTGCTGAGGAGCGCAGCGGCTTGTGCGCCTCCTGCTCCGGCACACGCGCCTTATTTATTTATTTATCCCGGTTGCCACAGATACGGGTCCACTGCGCTGACATCAGCCGCCTCCCACCCAGCGCCGGGCCCCGGGTCTCGCCGGCGTGATCTTCCCAGAGGCGCGCACGGATGCCACGGCTGCCCGCGGGGTCAGGGCCATCCCCTCAGGGACGCGGCCTCGCCGCTCACCGCCCGCTCCGCTCGCTGCGGCCCCTGCAGCTGGCAGTCCCTGCCAGGGTGGGCAGGAGGCACTCAGTGCAGGAAAAACGCCTCGCACTCCCCATTCCAGTCACTGGTTTGGCACAGCGCACGGTCCCAGTTCACCCCAGGGCAGGGATGTGAGAGCCCTCCAGCCTCGACGTGGCTCTTCTGAGCTGGGACCGAAGGCCAAACCACCTTTCATGGCTCCTGCACACACGTCCCTGGTGGGGACAGCAGTGTCCAGTGCCAGGGCCTGTGCTGAGCACTCTGTTTGTCACCTCCATCAGCTGAAGGCAGCACAGGGCCTGTGGTGCTCCTGTGCCTCTGTCAGCAGCACAGGGCCTGTGGTGCTCCCAGGTGCCCATACCTGCACAGTGTTTGGGAATCAGGTCTGCTTCCCAATGTCCCACAGTTGTGAGGCTTGGCTGTGTGGCTGTGCAGTGTCAGGCAGAGAGAGCAGGATCATGACCCCATCTCCTGCAACACCACAGCACATGGGGCTGCCCAGAAGGCCTGACCATCCCTAGGCCAAGGGGGATGCTTCCAGAAGCAGTGCTAGGTCAGCACAGTCAGCCCCAGGGCAATGCAGGACATCTACAGACACACAGGGAGGTGAGGGTACTGCTCTCAAACCTTTCCCAGACAGTCCCTACTCTTTGGCCTGTGCTAGTATCTTCTGGCTCCTTCTTTCACTGCTTGGCCAGCCAGGTGTCCAGCCCTGCTCTTATGTGTAAGATCTCTCATGAGAAATGTATAAAAATCCCAAGGATTTTTATCTCAAAGGTATTTTAGCTCAAAGGTATTCATGAACATCAGTTAGCTAGTTGTTCTTGCACCATTCAGTTCATTTAGTTCAAGTAAATGAATGCCTGCCATCACTCTTTAAATTTCCAGTCTTTATATTCGAAGGCTGAATAAAGCAAACCCTCAATCCCTTGCATCAGGACAGGCAGAACAACCCCAATAACTTTTTCCATGTACCAATTTTAACCCAAATCAAACCGTTCCTGATGGGTGGTATTTGGCCATACTTCTTTCAAACAGGGAAAACATCAAACAGGGTTCCTTGGAATGGCAATTAAAATGCCCAGACCTGAGCCCTGCTTCTTGTAACTGCATATACCCTGTTGTTGATGTGATGCATAGACAGTGCATTCCCATTTATCTCGTTCATAATCCACATGGAGTGACCTGGATGAACTGGACCATCTGGAAAGCAGAGTTACTCATAGCCCATCTCCTCCACCTACCTGTTGTGCTCAAACTAAGACATTTGGAAATGGGCAAACTGAAACCATTTCCTTGTCTGTGGGATTACTCAGGCCAACATTTTCCACGTGGGAGCAGCTGGAAAATCATCCTGATGAGCCCCTGCAGCCCAGAGAAGCCTCTGTCAGAAACAAACCCTTCAAGGCACACCAATAAAAGCAAGGAGCACAGGTGGGCTGCTCTCCTCTTCACATGCCTCATTCAAAGTGTCGCTCAGTGGCACCTCAGGCTCCTTCTCACTCATCCTGGACCAAAGCACTGAGCAGGAGAATGTCAACCACAGTGGTTCATTCTGGCAGTGCAAACACAGCCATACACCCAGAGCTGTCTTGTCCCAGCATGCTGAGGCAGGTGGGATGCAAAGATTTGGGGCTGATCCTGCTGAACCTCAGGGCAAGCACAGCCCCTCCACATGGGTAACACAGCAAAACCAAACCCCTCTCTCCCCACCAAATTTTGGCAGAGTAGTGCTTGGAGAACTTGCCTGTGCCTGCCTCAAGGGAGCCCTTTGCACACATCCTCACAGAAGAGGCGTTCCAGAGTAGAACCAAGTGTGGTCTCCACTGCTCTGCTGCAGGTAGACAACAGCTTGAGAGTCCTCAGAAAAATACTCTGGGCAGCAGACTTAGCCTCCTGGGACCCAGGTGTCTCCCTGCTTCCTGCACATGGGTGACAGTTCCCTGAATGCAAATCTCCCAACCCATCTGCTAAGGAGTGTGTCAATTCTTGTTTCATTAATTCAAAACAAATGCTAATAACTGACAGTGAAGCCTTTGCCTGTGATTGATTGTGAGCAGCTCCAGGTCCTGCTGCTGGGCAGTGACATTCCTCTGCGAGTGTCCCAGCTCTGCTCCTGCCCCTGACCCCACAGCCTGCGTTGCTGACAATATCACTTCAAAGCTGAAATTTTCAGGAAGGTTTTGATGGCAAAGCTGGGGCACTCATGACCTGTGCAAGGGGTAGCGACACAAATGAGATCCATGCTGGAATTCAGAGAGAGAAATGGTTTTCTTGTCATTCATTCTGCTCCCAGTGCTTCAGGGCACGTGTCACCATGTGTTTGAGCACGGCCGGCCGCATCCACACATATCCGAAATGAGTCATGTCTGCTCCCTGCTTCCAGAGATTCCCTCTGACCACTGCAGATGCAGGGACATCTCAAAGAAAGCATGTTTAATCTGGGGGGAGCGAGGGGCTGGGCTTCTGGGTTACAGCATATGAATGCTGGAGCAGAAATAACATTTCAGTTTTTCTTAAAAGCAATGAGAAGCTGCCTCACAGACCCCCCATCCCAGTGCCAGCTGGGAGAAAGACTGGAACTGAGCAGTGAAAAGACACAAAATCTTCCTTGTTTCAGGTGTTCAGAATATGGCAAATGACTTTATCACCCAAATAAATGTGATCTGGAATATTGGCTTGAGCTGTTGAAATACCACAGAAATTAAACTGGCAGCAGGGCTGCAGCAAATAGGCTGTTGCTGCATTTCCCTGCAGACAAATGGCAAAGTACCTGCTGAGTCACTGGATGGAGCCTAACAGGTTTAACAGTGCAGAGTCAAGAACGCAACCTAAGCTCCAGATTAGATATTCTAGAAACACTCTGAGTTTTAAGTGTGCTTTTTGGGCATGCCCACTCTGTGATTATGCATATATATTTTATCAACAGGACGGACGCTGCCCCCACCACCCCAAACAGTTGCTCAATGAGATTAGGAGTCCTTCAGCAGCGCTAATTAGTGTTTACGCAAGCAGGGATTTCTCCAAGCCCTCGGGGCTGCTGCCTGGAGGTGAAGATGGTCCCGGGTCTGCAGGCGCTGCCCTGCCACAGGTTCTCGCATTAATGTCCCTGCCCTGCTGCTTCGGCAAAGAAATTCCTCCCTTTGTCCTCCCCAGGGGCTGCCCCGGTTCAAACGGGGCTCTGCAGGTGAGGAGGAGATGGGGGGAGAGCAAGGACAGGGGAGATCTGGTCTCCTAAGCACCATTTAAGGGGATTTTTCAGAACGCCACTGTCCCATACTCTCTGCCTCCTGCTGGGGACAGTGCCAGGGTGACATATGGGGACATCAGCAGGAGACTATTGCAGCCCAGCCTGCACGGCAGCTCCAGAGGGAGTCAGGCTGGCTTGAACAAAACATGCCAGTTCTCATTCAGTAACTAGACAGGTTCTAAGACAGTTCCAGGAAAACCTCCAGGAAAACCAGTTACAAACCCTTTCACACCTGGACAGTGCACTCCCCTGCAGAACAAACATCTGGACCTTGCTTAGGAGGAGATTTGGGCCCACAGACACAGGAACAGCACTGCAGAGTCTGCATCCCCACAGGAGCTCTGCTGCCTTACAAGAAGCATGAGATGCCTGTGAAAAAAACACTACATAATTTTAAAATTAAAAAAAGAAGACGACAACAGCAGAAACGGCTTGTGGAGCAGCTCGTTGAAATGAGGAGAAACATGCAGCAATGGGACAGGCAGTGATGACTCCAGGACACCCAGCATCCCTGCTGGGGACTCCATAAGCCAGTGCCTTGAATGACATAATGCTTTATGCAGGGAACTCAGGAAGGAGGAACGTGCCTGTCTGCTTTTCCACTTTCCCTCACAATACTCTGCCAAAGTAAAGCTTATGAAAGTTGGGCTTAAAGATTTTGCCTGAAAAGAGGGTGTTTACATCCTTAAGAGCATCCGGCATAATTCTGTATTTCACCTTCCTTTCAAAGGATAATGCAGCTTCTAAAAATTCCCTCCAAGAGCCATTACGATTTTATGCTGCTCCTGATACAATAAACAACTTCATTCGTCAGGCTCCAGGCATTTTGCAAAGAAGCCAGCATGACAATTTACATCTTGCAGAAAGGAACCTGAAGCAGCAGAGCTTTCCTAGCAGCAACCAAGACAGCCTGGGAGACACCCACGCTGGCCCTGCAGCCTCCACACTGCAATGCCCCCATTCCTACACAGCCACAGGATGACCCAACCCTCTGGTAATCTTCTGCCTGGAAGTGTTTAGAAACCTGACCGTGCCACCCATGGTGGTTTTAAAGTCCCAGTCTTCACAAGTGTAAGAAACTGGCAATGCATTCTTGAGAGCTCAACTTCTTCCTTCTTTATAAGAGCTAGAAAATACTATATTTACTATATATATATATATATGTGTATATATATCTATATTATGTGTATGTATGCTTGCTCTATAGAAAATACTATAATTACTAAAGCAGAGGAAGTCCACAGCAGCGTGGGTGCTGATCTGTATTTTTTAGGAGGCTCAGTCTCCCTCATGGACCATATTGCTGAAAGGACAGTGTGGTGGTTTCATCCATCTGTACAGTGTGAACTGCTAAGGCAATCTCTTAGTAATTCATTAGCTCTTTTCATCCTCTACTCCTCTCTGAAATATATCCTGATTTCCCACATGTACAGAAATGGTGGGACATAAAACATAAGACTGTGCCAATGGATGAGTATAGTGGCCTTCTGTGAGGTATTGCTTTGTTAATCAATAAAAATAAAAAGCTTAAATACAAAAATTGCTCTGACAATTTGGAGTTTCCCTTGTGTTAAAGAAGGCACAAAGCAGCTCTGGACAATGATGCTCCAACCCATCATGTTCCCCTCCTCTGGGACACCAGCAGTCTCCCAGTGTTTCCCTCAGGCTGCAGCAGCTTTTGTCAGCCCTGAAGCCCCTCAGGAGCCAGCTGGCAGTGCCACTCTTTGGGAAATTCCAGTCCCCATCTGCTGGGGATTTTTATATTGCATTTATCCCTCTGGACTGGCATCCTCCTATCCATGAAAGAAGTCCTGAGCTTTACCAACTGAAATTCAGGTTCAACAAAACCACAATAGTTGGGGTTTTTTTCCAATTTATGCTGCGGGAGCAATGGCATCAGCCCCAGGTGTTAGTAAAGGTGTTTTAAATCCCTGCCCTGCACTACATGTGTTGTTCCCATTCCTGTTCCTCCATGGTTCCTGCTGGCTCCAGCATTCAGAAGGAAACTGTTGATGCCTTGTTTGTTTGTGTCCTCAAACACACAGTGACATTCCCAGATTTCTGCAGCTACCACAGACAGTGGAGAAGTAGCCAGCCAGGCAGCCCTGTCCTGAACAAGGACTGACACTGACTGGCTTCTAATACAGAGATTTTAAACCAGAGGGTGGTTTGGGTTGGAAGGGAAATCAAAGAGCATCTCATTCCAACCCCTTGCCATAGGCAGTGACACCGCCCACTAGACCACGCTGCTCAAGGCCAGTCCAGCTTTGAACACTTCCAGGGAAGAGGCATCCACAACTTCCCTGGGCAACCTGTTCCAGTGCCTCAACACCCTCACAGTAAAGAACTATGCCTTCTTCCATAAGGCATTTTGCTAGAGAAGGAATTCAGTACCAGGAGCATTAAAAAAGGCTCCTCAGGCTTTATAAATCAGAATTGGGAAGGGGGGAGGGGGGGGCAAAAATAGCAAAACAAATTAAAAATCCAATCAATTTACTCTTTTAAAAATTAATTTTTAAATCTTACAAAATACATTATCGTTGTTTAAATGTCATGAGAAATTTGGATTACTTTAGTAAACAGAACATGAAAATATCAAAAAGTGAACTTGAAATCCAGAGGCATGCCCGCATGCATCAGGCTGTCCCGATGGAAAGTGGGAACTTTGTCACCTTAGTGTAATGACACAAGCCAAAAATCAGGTGGTGACCACATTTCAAAGGGCAAAAAACACTGTCATTTTCAGTAGAGCAGGCAAAAAAGCATCAACAAATCTCACTGCAGCCATCAGCCCTTTCACATCTCAGGCTTATGAAAAACAGTGACAGATTTCACCCTGGAACACAACAGTTTCGCTTTCCAGGCTTTTAATGTTGTTCTGAAATTAATAATGTAATTTCCAGATATGGAAAAAAAGTCACTTAATCCTGCTCAGGCTGAGAAGAGTTTTGAATTACAAAATCCTTCACTAGACCATAAAACCACAGTAGAGGTCTGCTCTTGTGCAGGGCATTATTTCAGAGGATCCATGTATGGATATTAAAGTAGCAGAATCTTCTGGCAGGTGACCAGTTGGAAACTAAACTGCAAAAGCCTTGTAATGTATTTATTCCTCATTCATAGGCAGCAGCCCATAATTAAAGACCAAAGCCCTTTGTCCTTCTGCACACAAGGTGCAATACCTATTTCATGGTTCACTTAAAACATCTGAGCCTAAGCTGCAAGACTTCACCATTTGTCTCCTTGACATCCCACTCAACAAGCAACTTCTCTGAAATGGGAAGCAGCATTTCACACATTCAAAATTATAACAGAAGGATCTGATTAACCCCCTAAAACACATCAGCTGCACAAGCCACTGCTCCTGTTTATTCTTTCTGGATCTCTGATGAACTGGAGCCAGCAATGCGAGCCTGGCATGCTCTGGGTAGCCACCATGGTCCAGTGCAACCTTCTGGCATGCATGAGTGCAAACCTGACCCCCAGGTCACAGAGCTCTGCTGGAGTTCAAAGCTGCTTTAAAGAAAACTTCTGATTTTAAAAAGGTCTTTGCCTTGTAAAATTCCATAGGCTCCCCCTGACCTGTTCCTCCAGCAGCCCCATGCCCAAGTTCACCAGCTGGTTCTCCCCAACATGGTGTCACTTGCAAACATGTTAGGAGTGCACTCAGTTGTCCCCTTCAACTCACTGGCAAAATGTTCAAGATGCCAGGTGAGATGCCTGCAGCTCTTCCCTCGTCACCAGACTCTGCCTGGAGGTCAGCCTGTTACACACTGAAGACCACCACTCCCTCTGAGCCCAATCCATCAGTCAGTGCTTTACTCAGCCCACAACACCCTGAACACCTTGATATCAAAATAGGCTGGGAAACAGTGTTGAAAGGCTTGCTGAGTTGAGGTAAAAGCATACACTGCTCTCTCCTCATCCACAAATTCAGTCACTTCCTCACAGAGGGCAATCCTGCTGGTCAGATGTGACTGACTCCAGCCAATTCATACATTTATACAGACCATTCCCAACCACTTCTCTTATGTGCCCAGAAACACGTTCCTGGAGGACTCATTGCATGACTTTTCACGCACAGAAGCAACGACGACTCCCCGCAGTTCCCTACATTGCTTCCCAGGCCTTGCTTGAAGAGGAGGGCAACACTTGTTTTCCTCCAGCCACCAGGAACTTCCCTGAAATTTCCATTATTTCCCAATGGAATTTCCATTAAAGATGGTCATGAAAGATGTCCCAGCAGCCTTGTGAGGGCAGCAGCAGGTTCTCTCTCCATCTTGGATGGGCTCCATCAGGTCCCTGTGCATTTGCATGGGTCAAACCCTCCAAAATCATCCCTGCCTTGATCCTTACCCACTGCTCCTGCCTCTTCTCCTCATTCTACCTCCTCACATAGACCTTGGAGGTCAAGAGGCAGTGGAGGCTCTGGGTACTGTGTCTACTGTCACTAAATCACCCAGAAACAACTCCCCATTTTCCTTGTCCAGCACCTAACTCCTGAAAGACAAACAAACAGCGGGGAATGGTTTGGAATATGTCACATTCAGTCCTAGCAATATGAAGATGTCAAATAGGAGTTCTAAGGGATTGCTCTGGTGCTACAAGTGAGAAACAGGTGTCTATTTTCTATTTCCACTCCCCAGCCCTTCAAGGACATTCATTACCAGTAATACTGCTGGAAAGACATCATCACAAAGCAGCAATGGAAGAGCCCAAACCTTAGAACCTGGCAGTGACAGATGCCTTCCCAGACACCCTACAAACACACCAAAATTTGGTTTCAGTAATCACCATGGATGTATTATTTAGCGGAACATGAAGTGTTTATACATAACTTTCCGACTGCAAATTGTATGTTCTTTATTGTTATTATTGTTACTAATGATACACAAATATCACCTATTTTTACTTTGATATTCCCAACACAGCTGGCAACTATAAAAGTTGGCAAACTCTGAAGAAATTAAGAATTTGTACAATGTTTTAATTAACACACATCTAATATTTTAGACTTGCAAGCATCATTCCTGCTTTTCATATCAATTTCTTCAGAACCACTATTTATAAACCACTGTTTTTTCCCCAGCTACTGAACATCCGGATTTTACAGAATCCATGGAAAATAATTACTCTGAAATAGCCCCGACACACGGCCCCATTTTATTACAGATCAACAGCTTTGCATTCCTACCCTGCCTGTTAAGAGCAGGCAATTGAACTCTGTAGGGGATCCCGGGGAAAGCAGCACTTCCCAGCTGCACGTCGGGCTGCCCCTGGTGCCATCTCGTGGTGGTCTGTAGGAGATCCCGGGGCACTCAGAGAAGTAATTGTGCTCTACTGCTCTTCAGTTCAGTTTAACTGATGCGAAAACTGGGTTTAGCACACCCTAAATCCACGCTTCGCACTAAAAGATAGGGAATTATGAGGTTTAATCACTGTCTCTACTTGCATTTTTGTTGTTTGCACGTTGCTTGCTAATTTCTCCCTCTACAATGTCAGAAGCATTTTTTTAAAATTTAGTAATTTCAGAAGTGCTAAGGTCACTACAAATAAGTAAGAGTCTCTCAACCCTTAATAACGGAACTCTTAGAAGTCTAGAATAGCAAGCAGGAAACAGCAAAGTCTAGAACAGAAAGCAAACCCAGCACATATTCACAATGCTGTTCCTGAGTATTAGGTTTTCCTTGTGGTTTAATCCCTTGCCTTTTCCACATCTGTGGTTTCTCATTTAAAGTTTTTTATCTTCCCAGCTAAAGGCTGCTCTAACTACCCCCCATCCTCATTTCTGCACCTGACCTGTTGCATGTAAGTGTTCCCATGGTCAGAGCTCTGCAAGGATATTTAAGTATCAAGAATTTTCTGAAGTTTTCTGGCCTCCCAACACGTGTACACAATGCTGGGATTATGATCTCTACTTACCACCATGCAAAACCCAGAATTTGCTTCAAGCCTGCCATTTTAACTTGACTTTACAACAGACCCAGGTAAGAAGGCAGGAAAAGCCACACTTACAAAGTGACGAGCAGTGCCTTTGCCATCCAGGATGCTCTGAGCAAGAGCCCATCTTGACCATTTTAAGCCTTCATGTTTTGGCAGGCTGTTGCCCTGCTGTGGTCAGTGCAGTAATGAAGGAAACACTCCCATTCCCCCCTATTTCCAGCTTGGTTAGCTGGAAATTTGTTTTCCTAAATTCCATTTGAGTGTTTTTATCATCGTCGTTTTGGTACATGAGGGTAACCAACTCCAAAATCTATACCTAAATGAAGTGCAAATGCATTCTGTTCAGCCTGACCCTTTCCCAGCAATGAGCTTCTAAAGAATAAGTGCAGATAATTTTTGGCAGTGCTGGGCTTGTGGTGACTGACTTCAAAAGTCTCCTGTTTGGAGTAAGCTCATCAAAGTCCTGTAACAAGGTAGTGGCAAGGCCAGTCAGCGACTACACAACACCACGGGTGAAATCGTGTCACATAAATGATGTCAGAAGAACCTTAGCCAATATTTTTGTTATAATCCAGACTTGAACTTTATCAATGATGACTAACCACAAGGCCATGCATTAAAGTCAGAGTTTTCCTCGGCATTAGTGGGAGTTAACACCTTCCAAATATATTTTGCTTTATTAACCCTTTCACAACAGCTCATCTCATGCTCCCATGCATAAAAAGGCTTTTGCCTATGAGCATGTGAACCCCACTCCTCATCCACTGGAGTAGCACATTCAGCAGTGTGAGAGGCCAGAAAGAGGTGTTATTTTATGCTTTGAAACACAGATCCAGACCCTACCCTGTGCTCTAGGAAGAACAGAAGATGATTTCTGGGTACATTTTAAGCTCTCTAGATTCCTGAACTGCACGTTTAATAGATTTAAGGATGTGGCCTTGAACTGAAGTAACTACAAACGTAAGTGACAAATCTTACAGCATTTCTTCTGCCAGGAAAAGTTGTAAGAATCTCTCTTGGATTGTCAGCTAAACTTGATCCTACAGCAATGTGGCAATGCTGTAAATTCACAACCAATCCAAGGCCTATGGATCAGGGCTACTACTTTTTAAAAGACTGACAAGGTCCCTATTATATTGTTTCAAACACCACACCAGGGCCAGAAGCATCATTTTTCACCATTACTTTCAGCTACAACCATTAGGAAAGCAAATCATTGAAATACCTTCAGCTGTTTTGAACTCACAACCACCTAGATCACCATTACAGATCAAAAATCCCTATTGCTTTTCTAAACATTTACTTCATGCCTGAAGAGTAAGATCCAAATGCCTACATTTAACACCTCCTTAAAGTGCCACAGTCCAGAAAAGAGATGATAACACCACACAGATTTCTCTGCACATTCTCTCCAACAGAAGCCTTAAAAAACACATGCACATGTCTTAGTTAATAAACTTTGCACAGCAGCTGCTGGTGGTGCCAGGGATGTTTATTTTCTGTGTAAGGATAACCGTGTTTACAACGTGGCTTAGCAGGTGTAGGTTCTTTAGCATCAACCTCCTCAAAGTTATCCATCTCTCCACATGGAGCTCTACCACCCTCTCTATCAGCTTTGAGGAGCTGCATGTTAAAAAAACCTTATTTTTGTAACACTCCACTATTTAAAGACATTCTACCATGAGTAAAAGGTTAAAAAATAAAGGAAAAAAGTTATAAAATCTAAAGCTATGTTCACTGAACAAGTTCAGTCTTAGCACACATGCTGTAATCTGTTGTCTTAACTCATTCTAAAGCCACATACTCAGTGATTTACCTCCAGAGAGCTTTACATAGTTAAGAAAACACGTGGTGTTTGCTACAGGCTGTAATTTCTTACATTTGACTTGAAAAATGCAATGCATCTCCCAAATGTGTTTCCACTGTAACTCCTTGTTTGAATCTTCCACACACTCCTCCTAAGCAGCCTTTCATCAACCAATAAATCCACCAGGGAGGGGAAGCTGCCCACTCTCTCAAAACTGCATTACACAAGCTAATCTAAATTACATTAAAAAAACTTAAATTCCTCTGCAATGCCTGGCAGTAGCTCAAATTCAAGGTTTAATGCCTCGCTGCTGTAAAGGTACCTGGAACTTGTTTCAGCCCTGTTTTCTCAGGAGACACTTCCAGATTTATGGCAGAGCACCTGACAGTGAGCACAGCCTGAAAACACAAGGATTGTTGATTGGACCACTGACTACACACTTCAAGCCAAAGCAAACATCAGCTTTTGTCATCTGTCATGACTTAAGCTGAAATGTTTCTTGAAAGTAAAGTTTCTTTACTTCCAAGCTTGAGGAAAATGCTGTTGCAGATATGTGTTGCTATTTCCCAGCCAGGTTCCATCACTCTCTTCTCCCCCCTGCCTCCCCCCAAAAATGCAGGCTTTGGAAGAGATTCAGAAAGAGGCAGTGTGTTTACCCCCCGAAAATGGTTAGATCATCTTTAATTCTAGCACCTGAAGTTATACAAGGGTTTGCTTATATAATCAAGTTTCAAAGAACTGTTGGACACATTCAGTTAAGGTGACAACTGTGCAATACCACTCAGTATTTCAATATCAGGGACCATACTCTTGAATTGTTTAAACACAATCCACAGAACTCAAAATTAAACAACCATCCACAGTTTAACTAAACAATCAGTTCAAAGTCTTACAGTTTAATAATTCACATAATGGTCAGTCTTTAGCAAGGGATACTGAAATTCATTAAAACACAACACTAGATTTTACTCTATAGGTGTGCTGGGCAGGCACATAATTGGCCATTCTTGGGTATAACCGGGAGAGTAAGGAGAATTTCACCACAGTTTGGCAAATCCCACATTTTGTCAGTTAAAAGTGAACTGTGAGAATTAAATACTCATCTTTACATATACACAAGTTATGCTGTGAAAGCATATTTGCTTACAAACATATAAAAATACTTGTTAACTAGTTTGATAAGAAAATAATGTATAAAAGTATATAGCAAAAACATTTAATCATCTCTGACAATGGAAAGATCAAATTCATTTTTATATCACATGAAACAAAAACAGCTACAATTTTAGTATTCCTTAATCCCTTACCCAGAAATACAAAGGAAGACAATTTGTTTTCAAACATAATGTGAAATTTCTTAATAAGCTGAAATGCCTCAATCCAGAATGAGCTCAGGTATTTGGCCATATCCTAATAGTAGTAGTAATCATCCTGTAGCTGTTCTGGATTCAAAAAATAAATACAGTAGAATGTTTTGGCCACCGAAATAAAACTGCAGCATAAATGAGAGATGAAAATTTTTGCTGACAATGAAATTCAGTGTAGGTTTCTTAAGGCTAGCTGAATACTCAAGTCTAATTTAACTGAGGGCAGAAACAAACAAAAAAAAAAGCCAATCCACCCCTTTTTTAAAAAGTATTCTCTATACTCCAATATAGGTCTCTGTAATAGCTAATGAAATGTCAGAAGTAAAAATAAATTAATTCACAAGAGACAACTTATGCATGACTTCAACACCTCGTCCTACACGGTTTTGTTTCATCTCCTTTGCGAATAAAACTCCACAAGGTGCAAGCTCTGAAGGGAGAGAAGGAGGGAACTGTGGTATTAGAGAAGCAGCCTTAGTGTTTTGGTTTGAAGTCTGCCCCAGGATGACCGAGTCTTCTTCAGGAACTATTCTGCCAGCTTCTTGGACTAAGGCTATTCTGGTGACCACTTTTAGGACATGCACATAATAAGGCTAGACCAATACCAGAAGTGATGTAAAATGATGGAAAGAAAAAAAATGATCTGGCAGTTGATAGCTTGGTTCTTGGGATTCTCAGAAAATAACACAATGGCAGCCTTTCTTGTCTTTTTCTTTCCGTGTTGGCTCTGGTGAAGGAGGGCACTCTTGTTCCTGAAATTTCCTGGAAACAGGTATTTAGCATTAAATTCATAGAATAATTTTCAGGTAAATAAACACAACTACTGTATTCCACACTTTCTTTTTATACTTTCATTGGGAATGCACTTCCTTCTTACATTCAAATTACTGATAAAGTAAGTGATAGTTTTTGAGTTCACCTTTTGGGGCTGTTTTTTTTTTAAGAAACCAAATTTTTTACAGAAGGCCAGTCTCAGATGCAGTTTATCACATTTACTGACTGGGTGATCAATAAAATCCAAAAGATTAAGACAACAACATTCTCTTTCAAATATATATTAAATTCATGTAAGCATTTTTCCTAATGCACCTGAGTGTTTTATAATGGAGATCATTGGCTAAAGCTTAGAGGTAACAGCAGGCAGAATCCTCCCAGCAATTTCCCACTGCATTTCCACACCTTTGCTGCAGCTATCCATTAATACATGGACATGAATTACCTGGTCTCAATTACCATACCTTATAACTCTGACAAGTTCATGAAAAGCTTGGTCTACATTCAATCTGATTTTTGCTGAGGCTTCCATGTACGTTACTTTAAGTTGCCGTGCCAGCTGCTGGCCTTCGTCTTGTGTCACCTGTAACAGACAGCAGCCATTAAGCTCAGGGGTTCTGCAAGCAGCTTTGTGCCAGCACACTCTGCATGTGCATGTTAAGGATCCAGCTCCCTCAAAAAATAATGGTTATTTGGGCACAGCACAGTTTTCACCCTGTCCACCTTATATAGCTGGGAAACAGACTTTTTTTAAAGAAGTTTCTGCGATAGACAAAGACTGACTTTCCATGAAATTCCCCTCCCTCCAGGTGCCTTCACTTCTGCATAAGAGACCAAGTTTTCCTTCACAGGCAGATGTTAGTCCCTTGCTCCTCCTCAAAGCAAGTGCTTCAGTCAGCATCCGCTGGATTACTAACAGAATTCTGAATATTATTACTAAATTCACCTTTGAATTGTCCCAGCTAAATCTAGAGAAAGAAAAAAAAAAAACCAGACTACTATTAAAACAACTATTAAAACAAGCTGTTTAGCTTCTAAGTCTTTTTAAAAGTAATTAAAAAAATATTAATGACATGGCAAAATAGTAACACAGCCACTTTTAAACATAGCTTAGATTACCAGAGTTCTAAAAATCCATGAGGCCTTCAGGCAATCCAGAAGTATTAAAGAAACCCTGGCTACATAATGACTCCATGAGACAACAGTGGAAAAGGAGATGAACAGGAAACAATGAACATCATGAAAAGTTGGTACAAAATTTAAAGTGATGAGGCAGAAGACAGGAAGCCAGTGGATCATTCTAGGAAGGAGGAATAAGTGAGGCACAAGGCAAAACTAAAGGAGAGTATTGTGTATTTTTGGATGAGGTGGAAAGCAGTGAGGTCAGAGAACAGAGGCCACCCTGAGTGGTGTGAGGCTCCAATGGGAAGGTCACCCCCAGGGCCAGGGAGGAAAGGGCAGCTTTCAGTGACAAAAGGAAGTACAACAGATCTTGCCAAGACAATGCCTAATGGAAGAAATGTCAAAGATTACACTGCATTCACAGAAAAACATTAAACCAGCACGTAGAGGACTGATATAAGAACAAAAATAAGGAGGGTTTATTTTTAAATTAGTTCTGAAAAGGAACTCAGAATATTCATTAGATTAAGCAGCTACACAGAAATGGAAATAGATGGGAATAGAAAAGCAGTGGCAGCATTCACCACAGTGCATGGTCTAGAAGTACTCTTCAGCTTGCAAAATAGTTTCTTAACAGCTACACAGTGGTTTAAGATCCTTCATGCATGGCATCTGCACATGTTTGATTCCTCTGTCCTTAGCATCCCACTAGTACTATATCAGTACACCTCCTGCTGAAATCAGGGCTGCTCCCACTAAACCCTTGTGAAGCTCTACAAAATGCTCCCAGCACCCTGTGCCATTAGCTGGAGTAATTCAGGATGAATCTGCTGATCTCAAACACTCACAGCAACTTTGCATTCATTTCAGTGTTATCATCACCAGCTGAAGCCAAAAAAGAAACCCCCAGAAACAACTCAACCCCATGATCAGCTACTGGAGCTGCCTTTTAACTGCAGGGCACATAAGGAGAACTGGAAGAACTGGAATGTCAATCCTCTACTGCTGTTTGAAAACTTAAAAATAATGAAGACTCCTGCTCCCCCAGCTAGAACAATTCCACTTCAACCCTCCACTCTGACCTCAGACGTTGAAATATTCCAATTGCAAAGCTTATGAAGGCTGCACTTGGACAAATGTTTGTAGCTCTTTTCTGGCACTTCAATGACTGTAGAATCTCCCAAAGTTTGCACCAGCGCTTCCAGAACCTTCTGTACATCTGTACCTCAGACTAATAAGTTATATCTATAACAGTTCTAGTAAAACTAACTCTTCTTCATCCCTGCATAGTTTATTGCAGCCCCAGAAAGTGACAGGCTGAAGTTCAACAAAAATAAATAATTTGCAAGGAATGTATAATTCTGAGGAGAAGCTGAACTCAGTCTTTAAACACGTTAAAAGAATTTCTTCGCTATTGCACCTAAAGCACATTACAGGTACAAGTCAAACTAACACTGTACTGAAGTTAAGCTACACTTCCACAATATCCTGCATCTAAAACATTATAAACACACTAAAGTTCTTGTTGTATTTACAAGAATATCTGTAACTGGCAAAAAATTATTTTGGAATTTGACAGTCTCATGAGTATGTTGTCAAGTTACTTGTGGTCAATTTTGGTGACCTCAAAAGTCAGTTTAAAAAAATATTTGGTTTGGAAACACTATGGAAACATGTGCAGTGCCCAAGATGTAAATTAGGGGCCAGAACATACCAGTTCCATCTTCAAAGCTGAGGGAAATGTAAGTACAAACACAGAAATACTTGTAAATAAAAACATGAGTTTTCATCTTTTTGTTGTCCCTTCTTGAGTATGACAACCCTGTAACAGGACAGGTTTTCCAGGAAGTGTGATGGGACAGCTTATTTAACACCACCACCAAAATAAAAACTAAATCCTTTTTCTTCAAAGGAGACTGGATGTTATTTTGACAGAACTAAAGAGAACCACAGATTTGGTGGTAGTGGTTGTGTGTACATCTGTGTGTGTTGGTTCTGCAGTTTTAGTGAGCTTAAGGCTGAATACGAATGAGAACCACTCATGATGCTCACCCTTTTTTGTTATAGGATATTTTACTGTTTGTTTCTGGATATCACTCATTTACCCTGTTCTGACAGTTAGTAAAAGTTTCTCAAATGAAAACTCATTACAGAAGATGTGAGCCAGTCAAACATGGAAAAGCTTATTCCCCACCTCCCTAAATTAACATGCTTCTTCTGAAACAGTTTCCATTTGAGTATCTGCACAATAATCCTGTGAACATAGGTCCTTCTCTCTTCACTATTCTGTCTGGTATCTGTCAGAAATATATTAATTTCTGAAGTTTCCATGCTTTCCTCCACCTAAAGCAACTCTACAAGGCTGCCTAACCTAACACTGCACCTGTATTTTGCCTGAACACTTACACAAGACTAAGGGACAGATCACACAGGTAACAATTAAATGTTTCCTCAAGTTTGAGAGGAATCAATTTCTGCTACTCTGGGGTCACCCTACAGTGCACCCAGCACAAAAACATTGCCCACTTCTGCCAAGAGTTCCATCACTCCTGAAGAGTGCATCTGTCATCCCAGTTTTCCTACAGGGATAATTCACTGTCCCCTAATTCCAGTTTGTCCACACTCTCCTATCAAAGGTTCAATCTGTCTGTGGGCACAGAGGTGTCCCTGGACATAGTTCCAACATCTACCACTGCAAGCAGTTATCATCACACTTTCATACAAGAAACAGTTACGAGTTAAGTCACATGGACTTCTCTTTCGCTTTTTGCTTTAAAGATACCTTGCTTTAAAGGTAACAGAGGTGATCTCAGCACTAGGTCATTGTGTTAGTTCAGTCATGATGCAAAAGCAAGAACTAGCATTTAATGAAACCCAAGCATTTTCCTGTTGCAACTTGGATTTTCCTTGAAACCCTGCCATCTGGGGAATGAACAGACTTGACCCAGTTTAAGCTAGCAGTTATCTACAGAAAGTCATACACATCCTGCACTGACAAGTCCACTCCTCCATCACTAGTGGTTATTATTAAAACATCTGGTCTACTGAATTATCTTACAGTAGAAACATCCAATGTTGAGTTCTAAGGAATTAACCCATTTAACAGAAAGATTGCTACACAGCATTTACTTTAGGAAAGAGCAGTGAGAGATAGTGCTTTAATTCTGGTTTCAGAGTCAGCACTTTGTGACTGGGGAATTTGGAAACACTGGCAGCTTCATTTCTTATCAGACATTCTAAAGATTAATGCTTGCTTGTCCTCTAAAGACTCACTTTTCTTTGTCAGTGTAACCTGTGGAGATTGAGACAAAAATCACAAGAAGGCTGCTTAAATCTATCTATCTATTCAGTTATTACCATGACAAACGGCTATTTCAAACTTACTCTTTCACGTCCCTCCCAAAGCCACTTGTGAGTTGGTCTCTGGTATATAAAGCCCCGCTAATTTACACCACACCTTTGGTGAGCCCCAACAATTCATCAAGATCATACCATTGTTTGTGCACTTCTGCTGTCCAACCCAGTTCATGTATTTCCTGAGAAACAGTTGCCACCACACGAGGATGATTAGTTATGCATCATTAGCCTCCAGATTTATGGTGTCACAATGATAGTACTCTGTACTCTGTTTCAACCTCAACACATATTTACTTGGATAAAGGTGTGGCCAGACCCTTGAGACAACCAGAACTCTTCCACATGTTTAACTCTTTTGGGTTCTGGGAAGATTTGTTGAGTATCATTTGCTGATACTCAGACTAAATTACTTTCTTTAGCTTGAAGTCTTTCAGAGATTGCATGTGTTTCACTGGTCTGCCTCCTGCCTTTTGCAAAAAGCAGGTAGATGCCCAGCACAAGCAGTTTTACTCTAAAAACTGATATCCACCTTCCTGACTTTCTAAAAACGTTACATTAATTCTGAAGCTGAAAAATGTACAGTTGGGATTAAACAAGTTAAGAGAGAAAGAACCAGATAAGTAAAAGATAAGCGTGGCGTAGCAGGTTTTTGGCAGTGCCCAATGAGGCCTGACACAACAGCAGGCAAAGTGTAAAAATGCAGAGGACTTGCCCTTATCATGCTTCTGGCCACAGGTTACAGCCTGGGGATGCCCCACACTTCCCAGCCAAGGTGAAGGAGCACTCTCTCCTTTGACCCCACCACTCCCATCGCAGCTGCCTCCCAAGAAACCTGCAGCCAGAGCAGGATGACCTTGCTTGTGAGGCTGAAGTTTCTCCTCACTTTTGGACTAGTTGGTTTAGCTGGTGGCAGGACTAGTTGACAAGTTTTCAGCCAGATGTACAAGCTGGTCCCCTTCAGTGAGTGGATGGCTGTATTAGTGGAGCAGAAACAACCCCCCTGTGTAACAGCCAGCTGATAACATCTCCCTGCTTGCTGCTGCCAAAGGGCGAGGTCTCACTTGCTCCCCCCAGCCCAACTCCACCCTGCTCTGCTCCAAGCCACAGTCCCACCCCTTCCCATGCTTCCAGCACTGGCACTCAGATCTTTCTGCAAGCTGATTTAGCTCACGCAGGTCCCAGGAAGCCATTCCTGCTCTTCCCCATCCAGAGAGATGATTCAACTCCAAAAGTGCTTCAAGTGAGATCTGGGAAAGAATGGGAATGTGAAGTCAAGTGGGAGGGGAGCCTCTCCCTTGTGGGATCCAATTATGTCAGCTCAGCGTCCCATAGTCATTCCTTCACACTGACTGAAGGCCAAGTGAAACACACATGTGATGGGGAAGGGGCAGGGAAGAGTTAAGAACATGTAGTAGCTGTTTAAGCAAACCCAGAAAAGTTTTCTCAGCTACATCTGCCTAAGCCCCAGCTTGTGATGGCAGTGAAAAGTCCACCAATTGGTACATAAATGGTGAGTGAGAGCAACAAAAAGTTATGCCCGTCAACATCTAATCAATTAAGGCAATTAACATAGCCATAAAAAGCAAAAGGAAATTTTGGAGACATATATTGATATAAGCAGCAAAACTGCAAAGTTAGGCAATTTAGAAAAAGCTGCTTTGAACTTGAATGTATTCCAGCCCATCTCCACCTGAAAAAGCAGCTTGGAACAGGGCAGAGGGACCAGCAGAACAGGTGACAGGCACCTCTCTGCCTTTAAGGGAGAAACAGAGCCGCTGTAATAACATGAGGAGGGTGGAGGACAAAGAGCAAAGTTCACAGCTGTTTCTAGAAATGGATGTCCAGGATTACCAACTACAATTGCAGGTATCCTGAGAGCTGGGGCTGACAGCCATGATGTTATTTCCCTCCCAAAGCACCTGGGGATTTGTCCTTCAGCAATTACAATTAGCAGAAAAGTTCAGTTTCACCTCCATAATTTCAATGCCAACATTTGTGCAGGAGATGAAGTACACATGTTCCAGGATCTGCAAGGTTAAATCTAGGCATTTTGATGGGGGCATGATGGTAACTGAAGAATGAAAGGGAATGAAATGAAATGTCCCCTGTCTCAGGGACAGGCTGTTCTGTGAATGTGTGAGTACTCAAAGTTACTTCAGAGGAATTTGTGAGCTACTTCTGTGAAAACTTCTTTCAAGGCAGCATCTTCCAGCATAGCTTTTAATTTTGTCATGATCTTTCTACACAGCTTCTGGGATGAAGAGGCTGTGATAGTCAAGGGACCATATTCAACAGGAACTTTTTTTGTATTGTAATGGTAATTCAGCATTGCACAAACTAACTCACTGAGCTCTTTAAGCCATGGTTTTTTTCTTGTGAAACTCTCAGAACAATTACAGCAATTCTAGCAACATTTACTTTATTCTCAGAAAATCATGGGTTGCCACCAAGCTTTCGATGTCATCTTACTGTCTCAAGAGAAAATATTAAGCTTCTCAAATTAGTTGCTGAAGAAAATACAAGTTTGACATCTGTTCCTTTCCTGCTCCTATAGTAAGGTTATTTTCATTTCAGCTCAAATTAGTTTGATTCATTAAAAATCAAAAGCAACTAAGAAAAACATATTTGAAAGTCCTTTAAATCATTCTAAACTAAATATTTTAAGTATTCTTGTGACTAGAAGTGAGGCTGAAAACTATTGGTTTCAAAACTTTAAGGTACATAAATATAACAAACTGTGTTGCTGTACTTCCAACTTCTAAAGCTTTAAGTCAGTTATGCAGAAGATGCGTGGCCGAAGAGAAAGCAGTGAATAACTAGTAATTTACACATAACAGCAGTGAAAGGTAAAAGTGAGAGCACTGAAGACTAAGGATCGTTGGAGTTAGTGTTGGAATGCACTCTGCTGGCACAGTGCAGGGGTGAGTAACAGAACTGAGGAATTAGACACGTTCATGCCTGAGTAATCAAGTCATGACAGAAAGCTCTCAGCTCTGTGAATAGACTTGGTCTCAACATAACCCCACTGAGTCAGACAGAAGATGTGCTGTGTATGGAATGCCATCACACTCCTAAGGTTCTTCAAGTACAGAAACTGAGTGGAGTTTTTTGCACTGCAATTAGTTGTATGATATGACTTTTTTTCATTTGTTTGTTCCCATTCTGGAAGGAAGTTTAGTTTTGGGGAAAAAACTGAATTTTCTGGAAGAAAGTGAGCAGTAACTAAGAGCAAATGAATTACCTGTCTTTGGTGGTCCAGATCTGCTTTATTACCAACGAGAATCATTGGAAACTCATCACGATCTTTCACTCTAAGAATCTGTCGCTGAAACTTATAGATTTCTTCAAAGCTGTGAAAGAACACAAGTAGACCATCAATCCACTAATTCACAGATTCTCAGGTTCTGAAAAAGTTCAGAAATTATGAGTCACCTATTGGGACTTGCCCTGCCATGACACACAAGCACAGACAGCTGCAGGCACTCCAGAGTCACAGCATGACCAGTTAGAGAACCATTCAACACTCAAACCAAAAAAATCCCCAAGTGAGCAGTGTCCTCTGCACTGGGCTGAGGTGGGGCTGCAGGGTGAGCAAAACACTGACTGTGTCTCAATCCATAGGGACCCATAGCCAACGTGTTGCAGAGAATCAAGCAACCACAGTCCATTCTACAAATACTGACTCTGGAGTTCTACTCCATCTAGAATATCAAACTACAGCATAGAGACCCTGGTGATCAATATTTCAGCTGGCAACCTCCAGAGCTACTTCTAAGAATTTTGGGGGAAGCTATCAAAGCTGGAAAGTTTTTTGTCAAGCACAGAAAAATAGCAGGGCTAAATGATCAGAAAACTTTGAAGTTACCAAGTTATACCAGGTACTGATGCTGTTCAAGCATAAGGAATATTCCAGCAGTATTTAAGGAAAGGTGAGCAGAGCAGAAAACTTCTTCCAGGATGCTATGCTAAACAAGCTAATTCTGGCCTAAGCAAGGACTTGTGGAGAATGGATAAATAAATAAATCACTGCTTTCAAGTAAACACTTAAAGCTACATCACTACATAAGGACCTTCAGCACAGACACTTGCAGACAATCACACACCCTTTGTAGCCTTCCACACATACAGTCTGAAGGCATGTACACCTAATTTGCCAGCTAAAATTTAAAAGCAAGATGATCACCAGTAAAAAAGCCACATTGAAAAGAATTAGGTAGCCAGCCACCTCATGCAAAGGTGAACTAGAAGAGATGTATGTCCCCAAGCATAGCTCTTCATCAGCTTCTAAGAAGATGTTTTGTCTGCATTCTGCAGCCATTCAGTCAAAGCATAGGAGTAAGCAGAGGGACCTCTGCCTGCAAGATAGTGCAGGCACATACCCTACACACCCACTCAGAAACCCAGAGCCAGCTACTTGATTCTGCACATGGCAAAGGGATATTCCTGAGAACTGACTGAATACCAGACACTCCCAGGAAAATGGTACTCTGGACTGTAATAAAGTTCTTGAATAGAGCTGTCATTTTTTGTGTATGCTTTCAAGTCATCTATTGAAACAAATAGACACTTTCACAAAGTGATTGGCTCAAAATTGGTCTTCAGTGCTGAAAGATCATCACACCTTGCACCTAACACATACTCCATGTTTTGTTTGAGATTATTTCAGTTAAGGATCATGTGCAATTTAAGAATAATTAAAACTTGTTTGTTTTAATAACTTGACCTCAGGCTTACCTTCCTCTATCTGTGACTGAGAAAACAAGCAGAAAGCCCTCCCCTGTCCTCATGTACTGTTCACGCATGGCTCCAAATTCTTCTTGTCCTGCTGTATCCAAAACTGAACATAAGCAAAAATATTAATTACTACATTTCATGTTCTGATAGACCAAAAAAAAAAAATATTCCTGATAAGATATTGTGAGAGCCTCTCCTGTGCATCATAGCCAAGCAGAAACCACTTTTTGCAGATACTACTGGATGTTTTTCTAATATTCCCAACAAGTTCTGGCACTGATTGAACAATTCAAGACCTACCAAACAAACTGAACAACAAAACACTTGAAGACTTCTGCTAATTCCTGACCATCTGAAACAGATGGAAAATGCTCAGAGATACATGGGGATAAGGGTTGTTGGTTTACTCTTAAAGAAATCACCAACATGCAAGAACTGAAATTTTTAAAGCAATGCATTTCTATTGCACTTGGGAGAGGCAGCACAGAGGCGTGTTTTTCATGCCACCACGTCACCCAGGTAACTCCTGGGAATAACACCAATTCCTAATCCTAGTTTTGTGGGCACCGTGGGTGGGCTACTTACTGTCCAAGCGTGCAGCTCTCTCGTCTATCACACATTGCTTGGTGTAGGAGTCCTCAATGGTTGGGTCATAATCCGTCACAAAGTAGGACTGCAGAGAAGAAAACAATTTTATGTCTTAGACAAGCACACACAGGACACTCACTGAGGGAGATGCTAAAACTGGACACTTGACAGCATAAGGAAGGCGAGTGTGTTTATCCATGTACAACCATTTGGTTCTTCATCCAAAGATAACCAGGAATGGTTTTCCTATTCCTAAGAAATGCTCACAAATTGTAGAGATTACTAGCAGAGTCACTGAGTTAACTGGATTCCCACAGCCTTTCTAACATTTTCTAGACATTACTGGTAATTCCTAGGATTTCTCAGAAATCCCTAGGACTTTCAGTTTCTAGGGGCTTCTGAGGTCTCTTGTGATTTCTCTGAACTTCTGGTAGGGTTTAGAAGTTCTCTGAAATTCTCAAGTCTACAGGACTTCCTCTCCTGATTCCAGAGCTGGAAATTTCTAGGAAGTACCAGGACTTTCTCAGCTGTTTCTAGAATTCCCTAGCAGTTTTAGAACAATTTCTAGCAACAGCTCCACACAGCACAAGTAGCACTTAGTTTGTTAGCTGAAAGAAGTTTGTTAGAACATCCTTGTTCCCAGGATTTCTCTCCTGGTTTTAATGACTTTAAGCACTCACATCCTCCAGACAGACAACCCCTGAAAGCAGAATAAGCCATGAAATGCCTTTGCCACCTATGGCCTAAGCACAAGGCACCACCAGACACTGCCAGGCTGTTGCTTATCACCCAGATTGTGGAGCAAAGCACATTCTGCTAACATTTCTCTAGAGACTGGGTGATCTGGTACTGAATGCTGGGTTAACAACACCATCAGAAGCCAAGTTTAGAATTCAAAGGATGAAGTTTTAGCTTGCATGCAGTCATAGTAAAGTTAACTTCACCTAAAACTAAAGCAAGCACATTGGCATAACAAATCTGAACCCTGATCAAATTCCTTCCCATCTATGCTCCCAGCAGGCACTCAGTGCACAATTTGTGCAGAACTGCAGGTCTACCACCTGTGTATATTATTCAGTTCTGCAAACCAGTAAGGAATTAGGAATGCTTTGAAACTACATATTGGCTCCTAGGAAGGAAAAAAAAAAGAAAAAAAAAAAGAAGGGGGCTTTGCTGAAGCACCTTTCTTTCCCATCACACAAACTTAAAGATACCAACAAGACAACACTCTGCTCCTCTAAACTTACTGAAATCAAGTTAACAGATTTCACCATTGGGACAACAAAACAAAAAACAAAAACCAAACCAACCAAACAAAACAAAACAGAAGAACTGAAATCACAGCACTAGCCCACTAACCTTCTCCAGACACACCACTGTCAGTGCAGAACACAGTTAACCCTGTTCTTTGCAGATAAATTATGTGGCTGTATTTGCCCTAGTCCAGTTCAGGTTAGGAGCTGCTCATGAGGACAGCCTGCAGGACACTGTCCTGACTGCACCCAGGTGACCCCACCACTTGGACATGTCTATGCCAGGCTCCTGGTTCAGCAGCATGGACAGGGGTTCCTCAGCAGAGCTCATGGACTGAGCTGCAGCTCCCTTCCTGGGAGTAGCACATCACCAGCTGTGGCACACTTGACCAGCTGTGGGTGCTATTTATGACCTGTGCTCATACACCACAGCCATCATGCAGCTGGCTGCAGGAGCAGTTTGTACAGGTTGCTGTTGATCTGTTCATTTAGATCTGGCACCACACTAAAAAACTGCTGCCCCCAGAGCAGAGACCCTGAGCAGCTCCTTTGCATTTTAAGCAGACATCAGTGTCCTCTCAGGATACACCTACACAGCAGTCACAGCTGCTCTGCATCCATGGCACCCAGGCTAAACAGTCTCCCTGCTTCAATCCCACCCACACCAATCAAAACAAAACAAAAAAAAAACCCTAACAAACCCTCTATCACTAAAAAAACCCCAGTAAACCAACAGGCATGGGATCCTAAATGCAACACACAGCCAAAGTGCCTATCTACATGCAGCAGAACACTCACCTCAGAACAAGAAGCTCTTTCAACTACAATTCATCCCTCAACCTTGCTTCTCTTTAAGATTTAAAGAGGAAAAAAATTCAACCTTCAAAACTGTTCTCTATCTTTTCTTTTGCCTGTATCCATGACTCAACATGGGCTATCCAGGAGCTTAAGAAGAGACTTTGAGGAATGAATTTACATGAACTGTAAATAAGGTCTCAATTCTTCTGTGGCCTTTAACAAACCTTGAAAGATGGATGAGAAACTTACATGAACATACAAATATATAAATAAAATAATTTACAGAATCTGACTTCAAAGGGATTATCACAAGGAAGGGAATTTAAGTCCTATGTTTCATTAAGGAAACAGAAAGTGATATTTATAAAAAAGCATTAAGTGACTAAACCATGGAAGATAGAGCCTGCACTCTGAAATTACTCCCTATCCCTCTCCAGCTTCAGCTTTTATTCCTCCATCCTGCAGAATTCAAAGTTACTGTTTGAACCTTTACATCTACAAAATGGTAAAGGATAGCAGCTTTTAAATAAAAGGGAGAATTTGGAATCAATTTATTTTGCTCTCATGAATCAGTGTTAGTAGAACACCTAAAGCAGCATGTTTATGTCCAGCAAGGGCAGTATTTTTCATTAAGAGAGTTCAGAAAAAGAAAGCCATAATGATCTCAGATGGATTCTTCTTATTTTCCTCATTATCTGTCCAAAGGCCAACAACTACAGCATGTTCTGTAATCTGCAGGGCATTTCTGTGATTCCCTCCACCCTTTTTAGTTTGGTTTTTTTTTAATTAAAAAATCCCAACTATACACAAAGCAAGAGTGCAAGACTAGGTACAGAGACATGGAATGTGGTTCCTCCCTCAAAAAGGGAAATAAGATTAAGTCATCCTGATCCAGCATCAGCTACATGTCAAATTCAGAATGAGCAGATGCCACAGATCCCCCATGTAACAATTGCCCTTACAAGTATTTTCTTCCCTCCCATGGAGCTGCACTACCAAATCTGCTGTCACAGCCACTACAGGAGAGGTTTGCAAGGCAATTAGTGCTGTGGTTTAGCTCCAGGCACTGGGCAAGGCTTATGTGCCTGAAACAGCTGCTAGTTTTGAAGGAGTCTTCCCAAATTGCACTGGGACTATGTGCTGCAGGACACACAACAACCACAGCTTGCAGGCCTTATTCAGTTTTCACTGATTTACAAAAAACAGATGTAGCAGACACAGTATTTATCAATTTGAGCAGAAATGGACCTTCCTGCTGCTGTCCAGGCAGTGTTTAAAGAATTAAGGCATGGCAGATATGCTGAAAGGTTCCACGAGGCCATCCCTTCGCTCCTGAATGCCGTCCGGGCAACGTGCCTGCTCACCCAGCAAGCCCAAGACCCTACACCAGCATAAATAACTTCATAAAGGTCAAGGAGTTTGTGGCAGAACTGCTTAAAGGCCTAACAGGAGCCCAATTCCAGCAGACACAAACCACTGACAACCTACTGGTTTCAAACTGATGCCAAGTCTAGACAAATGAGAGGAGCAAGCACATCCCAGAGTGCTGGAATACCCAGGCCTGCCTAGAGCTGTCTGTTTTATGAAAGCTGTCTGTGCAAGCCCTAACACCTCAGAGCAGCCACCCTGCCAGGCTACAGCAGTCCCAGGAAGCTACAGCAGGAGCCTGGGATGAGAACTGGCACAGAACACATGGCACAGCTCTCTAGGGTGGTCCCATACAGCCCAGGGTGTCAGATCTGCTCCTCTAGAAGCCATTGAGTTTCTCTGACAAATCCAAGGAGCCACGACTCATTCAGCTGGCTCCACTGCAGCTGGCCACTGCCTGCAGGAAATAATTAGAAGCAGTTAGATTTCTTCTAAGGAGATAGTAACTTGAACACGCTCTCCTGTTATACCATTCCCTTAATCACCAGCAAAATCAAAGCTCTTTCCACCCATCTCCTGGAATGGAAACGAGAAGTTGAGCCCAGTAGTCTCATCAACCATTCAATTTACCCAGAATATTATGCAACAGGTTTTCTAGGTTTTCTCTTTCTAAGACTGCTGAGGCAATCAAGCCCAGAGACGGGAAAGC
This sequence comes from Ploceus nigricollis, assembly GCA_013399945.1. Classification (NCBI taxonomy): domain Eukaryota; kingdom Metazoa; phylum Chordata; class Aves; order Passeriformes; family Ploceidae; genus Ploceus; species Ploceus nigricollis. Next base: position 126,332 of record VXBC01009134.1, on the reverse strand, counting down.
CTGCTGCCAAGGACTTTTGCAAACAGGGAAAAAACCAAAAAGAACATAAAAATCCCCAATCCCATGCTACCTACATCACTTATAGCTGGGCAACTCACCACTAAAATCCCTCTTATGTACACATCTGCCATCTTAAAATGCATTTCAAACAATCTCCTGACCTTCACAGGAGTTTCTACTTGCAGTGCATGGAAACAATGACACTATACAGAATGCTGCTCTAGCAGTCTTTGTTTCAGCCAATAGCAATCCCTAAGTCATTGTTTCAATCACTCAAATCTTCTGGTAAGGAGAAGATAGGAGAACCTGCTCTTAAGTTTATCCTCTTCCTCCATTTATTTATTGCCTTTAATACACAAAGGAATCCCTCCATTAGCTGACAAGCTTGAGTCCCACTCCATAAATTAATAAAAATGACTAAGTAAAGACTCCTTTGAAGGAAAACCTCAGTGCCCATTCACGGCTCTTATGCCGCTTTTCACATTTGCCCTTCATAAAGTAATAAACCATCCACAAAATGGAAAGTCAGGAGATAACTTTCTTTTGCGCTTTCATGTTAAGGTGGGAGAGAAGTAGGATGTTGTTGACAGGAAGCTGCTCTAAGCTGCAGTCCAGAGGCTGGCTGCAGAATTCTTCCCTTTCTCTTCACACCAAACTCAAAGGCCATGCAATGAAAGGCAGCCCAGCACAGTAAGAGCACACCACCACTATAAATTAAAGGAGAAGTACAAGCCAAAATATATATTCATGCTTGCTGTCTCTATAATCTCCATCTGTATTTACTAAACATACACATAACGTTTCAAAGAGCCACTGGTTGCATACTTAAATTTTTTCCACATGTTTTAAGTTTTTGATTCAAACCCAGTAAAGGCAAGGAAATAGAAGGGTTTCCACCCTCCAGCTACAGTTACAGACCAGCTCTGGATTTAAATAAGCATCTGCAATTTGAGCATTGCAAAAAGCCCAAAAATCCTCCTTAGCAATAATTTTTATGTTAGAACTTAAAACAAATGTGTGTAGCATCCACCAACACCAAAGCTTCAACTTTAGACTTGAATATATTCCCAAATACCTGAAATGTAAGATCCCAAGACACTCCTGTGCTGTGCTCCTTCAGAGTATTTCTTCTGGCAGTCTCTCTTTTGCCTGCCTTTTACATTCTCATCTCTTCTCTAGGTTTTACCTAATTTCCCCTGCACTCCACCAAGATGATCACGCCTGCTCGTGACCCACTCCACCAGTGTGAAGCCCAATTCACCCCCTGCACTGCCAGGTCTTCACCATGGGCATACAACAAACAGCAGTACCAGCTACAGCCCTATCACACACCACACTGATCACATCAGAAATATTTAACCCAGAAAAAGACAGACACCTAAATTCTCTTCATTTAAATGAGTATTTCTAGCATTCATTCCAAGCCATAGACAAAGCCAGTGCCATAGGTTAAGACCAGAGCTCTGGTGCCATGGCCAGCTAGTAGGGCCAAAAGTGGACACCTTTCTCTTTGAAGTACTGACTACACCATAAAAGCCTTCCCAGACCATGAATTAAGATCTAAATGACTGACTGCATAACTGAGTTTGCAGCTTCCATTGTCCTCCCACTCATGAAATCTTATAGCCTCTGCCATCAACCCTTCTACCTAAGAGTGGCAGAGCAGCCAAGTCTGTACTGAAGTGACCGCAGTGACACACTGTGCCCTCCTCCAGCTTGCAAAGGAAGTGAGAGACCATTTCTAGGAGTTCTAATCTATGTTCCTGTCTCTGGAGGAAGAAGCAGACAGGTTCTATGTCACCACAGGCAAGTTGCTAGAGGATGGGTGACAGTAACCTGTCACCTTGCCCAAGCACTGTGCTGCCATGGTCCAGCACTAATCTGCCCAGCAGAAGGAGCAATCAGGCAAAGCAGCAGCTCAGGGCCCCAGCACCTCAAGGGATTAAAAGAACCTCCTTTCACAGCACAAAGAAGTCATTCCTTTAGAGTACATGAGTTGGCTGGCTAGAAAACAAGAAAAACATGCAGTAAAAAAAAAAAATCTGACTTCTAGAAGCAAACATAAACCCAGACTGCATTCCAGAATAAAGGAACAGACAGAGCAAAACACACAAATTTAGCATTTTGCAGAGCCCCAAGCACTTGGGTCACAGAAAAACCCAAACAAACTAAAAGCACACCACTAATCAGAGAGTCTCTGAAAAGCTTGTTCCAATAGCAAACACACACCTCCTCAAGAGCAGGTGGTTCACTAGAACCCAGTATTTCCAGACAGGTTTAATTGGTTGGGGCTGGAAAAGCAGGAGGTGGATGCTGTAGGGGTTGATGACAGGTTTGCCACCGCTGCAAAGGTTTTGTGCAGTGCCCAAACCAGTACCAGAAAAGGACTGCAGGAGGTACCCAGAGCAACCCAGCACCACTTCAAACAAAATTGTTCAGGACTGCATTCAGCACACTTTGCAGAATGAGGGCAAATATTTTGGTGTTGAATGTTGGGAGAATAGGAGACCAAAGGTCTAGATTAATCCTGATAAAGGCCAGACTAAAGAAACAATTATTAGAAAACTGCCTCATGCTACAGAAGGCTAAGTGTGCCATCATCCAATCACCCTATATTCCTACAAATCTTTAAGAGGTTGTTTCTTTTAATTATACAAACAGTAAGAGCACCCATTCCTTTCTTCCAAGAATATAAATTAAAAGATAGTCAGTGCTTGCAAGTAATCAATGATGCTTCCCTCAATTTGCACTACTTCCCACTGCCCTAATGTGTACTGTCAGCATTGTTATGGCTGTCCAGGGAAACAGATGTCATTTGTAACTTCAATTACTGCCATTACCCAGTGATGTGAAACACTTCATTTCATGAAGTCAGAAAGTCAGAAGAGGATTAAGCTGAAGGAAGTTATAGCAAAAAAAAACATGACATGAGACATGTACAAGCTAAGCCCTTTGGAAATTCATACACAAGCTGAAAATTTTTATTTGTTTCTGAAAAAATAGCAACACACATATATATAATACCAAACTATGGTTAAGTACATGCTTAATCATACTAACAGTCCTACTAAAGAAGAAAATAATAATAGAAAATGCAAAGTTGTTGTATAAGCCACAGCAGCCTTAGAGTATATCCATTAGATTACTCCCCTGCCAACATACAACTCAAAGACAGAAGAGAGGAGGATACAGAAATAAACACCTGACTTGGTTAAGTAGAGGTGAGTCCCCTCCTGACATTTTTTATGCAATGCAAGGATTGTCAAAAGCTGTGCTTAGCTTGGAAACACTCAAAGTGTAAGTCCTATTACACAGCCACAGACTCTTCTGTCCTTCTCCCTCCATGGACACTGCTCACTGAGTGAGCACATCAGAAAAAGAAAACTCCTAAGAAAACTCTGTTCAGTGCATGGGCATATTTAAGGCACATAGCTAAATATAACATGGCTCTCTTCTATATGGGCTTCGTTCTGCTCACTACCCAGAATACCTAATAACAAAACTGGTTTTGCATCCCCCACAGGTGTGGGGAAAGATGAGCTAGAATGGGGGGGCAATGGGAAAGGAGTATGGAAGGTAAAGTGTCTTCAGCTTGAATGTTAACACATAAATATGTCTATGCACCTTTAATTTTTGCATTTCCTAAATGAACACTTGGATTTTGTATCCATAAACACACTCACTTCCAATTATATTTCTCCAGATAGCTAGGTATGGTAGGAAATTTCAGATTTCATCCCCAGTTAAGCAGGACTGACTTGTGTGACAGATTTAAAAGCTGGGTTGGTTCTGGAGCATCAACTTATTCTGCAGTCAAGTAGTGGACCAACACTCAGGGATATGAAAGACTGAAATCAAACTGACTTTTGTGCGCTGACAGGGAACATCCATCAGCTCTTACGCATTTCAACATGCCTAAAAAACTGTCTGCTAGTTTTTGCCCTTCCCCTAACTGCTATTTAAAAAAAAGCAGCTTTACCTTCTCCAACCCCACCCTTTTTTCCCCCTGGCACCTAAGGTATGGCTGGCAAAATAGCTTGGGTTTACAGGTGGAAATCTGGAGAGTGTAACTGCTAAAGAGGTAATTACAAGATCCAGTGGGGGAAAAAAAAATAAACCCAGCTACAGTAGATTTGCTTGGGGAAAAGAAAGTGTCTTCACCACTTTGACTGAGGCAGCCTTTTAGTGCACGTTCAAATAATAGAATTGAATTATTTCAATTTCAAGAAAATTTCTTGAAGATGAGTAATATTCCAGAATATTCATTCTTGAATGAATAATTCAAGAATAATCATTAAAACCATTTTTCTGGAAAGTTATGTGCCCTTTTGCTAACATACTGCCAAGCTTAAACACACCATCAGACGCCAGTACAGTCTGAACTTGAGGACCTTAAATGTCTTTTCCAATCTAAAGGACACTATGATTCAAATTATGGATGCTGGCTACATGAACATCATGTTAATACTGATGAGAGTGGGTTTTCATTTCATATATGTTTTGCAGTGCATGTGAACATCTTTTAAAATATTAACTTCCTTAAAAAACAGCTGATTGATACTTTTTAAAGACAGCTTCCACCTTTTAAACTCAAACTGAATCTGCACTGTGCTTAGGTCTCCTTTCAGTTCCCAGCTTACAGCTCTCCCCACGGGACAGCAACAAAAACACTCAGACACCTAGTTTAGGCAATATGTGCACTAAACTTTGGCCTCTCGAGTTCTTCCTAGTGGTGCAGTTTTCATTGCTCAAGATCAGAGAAGGTACACTTTCACTGTCTGAGAAGACTTCTTTGTAATGCCTTCAGTCAATGCCCTTTAATGCCAGTAAGCACCTACAGAGCTCTTTGAAGGCAGCTCTGCAATTTCTCAAGTTGAAACGTGTCTGACTGTAAAGCATATTCTATACTGCAAGCTTAGTTGAGTCTTGATTTAATTTCATTTAATTTTTGTTTCACAGTAAATATGTGCAGGAACTATGAACACACCAGGTACTTCATCTTCCTCATCTTAATCACTCGTAATTCAAGGAATGTTGAAAACATTCATGACACACCATCTTTTCATCCATAAAGTGTTATCATGTTTAGATAGTTTTCAAACTAGCAGCTCACACAAGCTTTTCACAATGAACTCAAGTTTTTTCTCAAGAAAGCAGTGAATTTTTTTAAAAGTACATTTTAGGAGTGATTTTAGGACTCTGTATAACCAGATAATAGGGACTACAGCTGTAAGAGAAAAAGTAAGGTTGCTCCAAAAATCCCCTGTTGAGGCAAAAGTCATAGAATACTTTTTTCTCGTGCACACAAAATCATTAGAACACCTCAAGACAGACAGTGTAATTAAGAGATTTTGGTTTATAAACTAAGTACCGTAACTGGAGAAGACTTAGTCAAAATCTCTCTTCACTTCTGTAACTTAGATGTAACTGTACCACAGTCAGCCACAGACTTCAGCTTAGAGGCTCCAAGGAGACCCATGTTCAGGGCATTTCCAGTCTATTAACAAAGAAGCCACTTCATAATTCTTATCAACTTGGACTTTTCAGATTGTCTAGCTTAGGTTATGGACATTTGGAGCCAGACAATTACATTAATTAAATTAATTAAAGTAAGAAGTTTTTCTAGCCCAACAAGCCAGTGAAACAAAGCTGCACTCCAGCAACTCTAATCCCTATTTCACATTTTAAATACCTGAAAATGTTTGATCCCTGGGACTCCACAGCAAGCTAAGATGAAAACTTTCTGAAGTTAACACCTTTCTTATTCTGACTCCATTCATCAGAAAGAGTCAGGTAGAAAGCCTGAGGAAGGTAAATTCTCCACATTCTTCCTCTTAAATCATTTGTTTAACATGGAGATACAATCAGGTTGACTAGCCCACTAAACCCAGACCCTACAGTTTTCTAGAATGAGTCAAGCTCAGATTAAATATTTATAAGATAGTATTTCATTCTACAATTAAACTACAGCACATTCCTAATGAAAGAGGGAGGTTTTATCATCCCCAGTCCTGACATTCCACTGTAACTCCCTGCTGCCTTCAGGATGATCAAGAGATCAGAATGTTCAAATTGCCACATAAAACTTATAAAAATCCCTCATCCAAATAAATACTAACCATGCAAACCACATTTATATGTCCAGGCACCTTAATAAAGTTCACATAATATCACCAAGAGACACCTTTTGACCCAACTTCAATATATTCAACTACTTTATTAATGCACAATTTGCTCAAATATGTAAATACCAAACAGGGACTGAACCCAAAGAATGAAATCTTCCAGAAGTTTTGATCATACCACTTGTTCTGCTGGGAAACAAAAAATGTTGAAATGATTCTTTCAGACCCAGTAACACATTTTATTTACACTGCCAGATCATTGTAGACATTGATAGCCATATCAATACAGTCCTGTAGGGTTTTTTCTATTATCAGTAAATTCCATGGAATTTTTGAACACCAGCTTGGACAATATCCAACATAATAACACTCAGTTTCATTAGCAAAGTCTGGAGTGCTTTATTTTTCAAAGATTTGTTGACTGATCATTAAAAGCTAATTATTTAGGAAAAAGCTATAAAATAGCACTTCTGTCTAATAAGAACTATTGCTTCAAGAAGATAAGCACAGCTCTAATAGCTTTATTTGCCCAAATTACATATTTATTCAACTCCAACCTTTTGGCCTTAGATTAGACTGTCTAGACTGATTTTGCAGACTACAGACAATTACTATTATCTTTAAGTTTGGAAAGTGTCATAACCAGAAGTGTCAGGAATGCTGAAATTACAGCTGTGTAAGTGTTATTTTGCCATCTATTTTCATTAGCAAGGCTAATAATTACTAGCCTTCCCCCCCAGATCCTCACCCAACTCAGTAAAACACATAGCAGTTATCCTGGAGCATGACAATTTTAAATGATAATGAAATAATTGGTTGCCTACCCATGAAATAATGGACTCCTTCAAAGTGTGTTAATCATTCAGGAGTGCAAGCATCAGAGGCTGCATGGTGCATACATTATAATGGTAAAATGTGCTGCAAAATTGATTAAAATAAAACCACACTGGGTAACTTTCCTTTTGAAAAGGGTGTCTGAACAGCTTGCAGGTGGCAAGCCATCAACAAGAAATTCAGGCTAAAAACTCTAACAGCAAAACCATACTAAACACACACTCCTAACACTTCAATTTCTAAAGTTTTCCACACACCACCGTGGCAGGGCATAAAAGCCAGGCTGATTAACCTAAGGCTCACTGGTCCCATGCTGCAGGCCCAGCAGCTCAGTAGCACCCAGGCTTTTTTTGCACATCCATATCAGTCATCAATCACACTGTATTCTAAGATGAAAATGTGCCTTCCTCCACCTGAAACCATTTCTCAGAAGTTTGTGACTAAGCAGCAAAACCTCAGAAAGAAGGAGAATTTGCACTGGTCAATAGGTGCTTTTTTCCATGTGATCTGTACTTGCAGATTTGGCTGCTCTGAGCCAGGCCAGCACACGGGCTCCCACGGGGAGCAGGAGGCAGAACAAAGCACTTCACACCACTCACTCCCAAACCAGCAAAAAGCTCCATAACCTTCATGTCCCCTCTGCCAAGTGAAGTTTTTCAAAAGATTCAAATTTCACCATCTGATTTTTAACCCAGACACATCAAGGAGAAGCACTCATAACCTCAGTTTGGGATTTAGAGCCAAACAACAAAAATCTTAAGAGTATTTTTTATCGTGGCTCTAACCTAAGGTGTCAGGTTAACATACCTGATTGTGAGAGTGGAAAGGAAGGAAGGGGATCTCTTCCAAGGTGGGGCAGGCTGCGTAAGCCTTTTCTCACTAGGGACAGCATGTTCAGACCTTCCTGGCACACAAGCCTTTGTTTTGTCCCACTGCTTGGGCACGGTGTTCAACAGATCTGATTCTGACAGATGGGAAGAAAAAGAACCCAGACTTAGCCATTGTAAACTGAACTTAGCAAAGCAATGTGGTAAGTCACTCCACCTTTAGAGAAAGATGGGGAAATCCTACCCCATGTGAGCAGGGAGATACCCAGCACAGATATTTCAGTGACGCAGGCTGACCTGAGATCCTGATGGGGCATGATGCCTGTCAGAAAGCACAAGTATATTAAACAGAGGCTAGTCTCACAGATGTGGACACTACTGCTTCAGAAATAATTGTTCAAATTAACATCACTATCCTCAAAATTCCAGGTTTCTGGAAGAACAAAACTTAGAAATCAAATACATGGAGTGCAAGAGCCTGCAATGCGGACCGGTGTAACTGAAACAAAGTTTCAGCCGGACAAACCACTTTGAAAAACAGCAATAGAGAGTATTTTCCATCACAGATACCAAGGGAGTACAACGCTTTCCTTTCCAGCCTAATCAGTGCTCGCAGAGAAGTTTAATCTTAATGTCCTTGAAGAATGCCTTCATAGTCTCTCTCACTACCAGCAGCAGCAGATTTCAAGATCAAAGGTTATTACTCCTTCCCATCTGACAACAGCGTAATTCAGCCTGGTTTTCTCATCAAGTGGCTGAGGCACAGCACAGCACATGAGGATTGTTTACAACAGGCTATGTAGCACCTCATTTCTGGCTTTTCAGAAGCAAAGCCATGTCTACTGGAACTTCTACATTACAGGCAGACAGCTGAAGTTCTTAGAAGAAACACAAGAGGTAAAAGAGAAAGTTTTATTCTAAATGTAAATAAAAACAACAAGGAGACCCAAATCACCAGACTCATGGTTGGGAAGACAGAATTTACGGCTCCACTCCATGTTTTGCAACAGCATCCCACAAGTCAACCCAAACATCTCCAGCAGTATCTCCAGACCCTGCACTTCAGTGGCACGAGGTTACTCAGTGAGATCACTTTTAAATCAGCACATTTGCAGAGTGACACACGAAGCTTATGTGCAACCCTAACATTGTCTGCACACCTCCTTCAGAATCCACACTCGCTTATACTTAGATGAAGAGTATCAAACGGGGCAGTACCTATTTTTCCCGAGTTATTTTACAGTGTCCATGAAGTCCCATCAACACCAGAATCACAGAAAAGCAAGAGGGAGATGCTGTCTGGGCAGAGGATGCTTTCCTGGCAGAAGATGCATGGATGGCCACTCTTTTCTTCCACCAAGCAAGCAGCACCCACACGCCCACCCCAGCAGCATGGCAGACACAAAGCCAAATCATTCACAACTGGAATATTCACTAGGGAGCTTGACAGAGGCAAGTTCTTGAGTAGCATTATCCTCCCAATTAGTCAGGACTTAAAAAGCACAATGTGACCAATATTGTCACAACTCACACACCGAGAAATGTGCACACAGTCAAATTCCCCTAACCAGAAACTACAGAGTGGTTTTACCATTGCTGATCCTGACATGAGTACAATTTCAAGCACAGAACTGGTTATAAGCACTGTCTTGCTAAATTAGCTTGTTAGTGGATCTACAGGGAAAAGGAAGAGATCCTAAAGCCCCAGTAAGCACAATTAAAATGCTCTTAAGCAGTGCCAGAATTTTCAGCCTCAGCAACTTCAGATGTCAAAAGAGTGTCAAATGGAAACACATTTATGTCCTTAAATATTATTAAAAATGCTTTTGCCCTCAGTAGTCAGTCTACATATTTAAGCAAGCAACAATTTCCATCTAAAAAAACCCTTATTTACCAGCAAAACATGTGGTTGTACTAAAACCAACCACAGTGTTTCTTCCCCTTTGCCTATGCACCTGTGGGTGTAGTACCACTCTTAGTCAGCATCACCCCACTCACAGGGCAGGGAAACACATAGAAATCTCAGAGGGAGTTTATTTTTTACTTTGAATCATCACAGACACTGCATGGAATAGAAAAAGGTGGAGATAACTGACATTAATTAATATCAAAGGCATTGATGTTAACGTAAGAATGTTCAAGAAAAGACTGGATGAGGCACTTTGTGCCATGGTCTAGGTAATATGGTGGTGATCAGTCAAAGATTGGACCTGGTGATCTCAGCGGTCTTTTCCAGCCTAACTGATTCTGTGAGTGTTAGATGAATATTTCACATGACTTTTTGAGTTGGAGGACCCACCCAGTTGGATGTTAATCCTGGCTTTTGCACTTTTAGAGCATGTATATCTTAAAAGCAAGGATTGTTCTACCTCAGTGAGAATATAATTAATCCCAAACCACATGCTTTTACAACTAAAGCAAAAAAGCCAAACATCTGCTGTAAGGGACCATTCACATTCCATTAAAACCCAGAGACACAGCACACTAAAGATGCACGTTGGGAAACCTGTTCTAATGTTAAGATCCACTTCATGCCACAAACTAGTTTTATGTGCAAACACCTACTTTCACGTGTCAAAAAGCCACATCTATGATGAACCACATCAAGAAACTGCAAGCAAACATTCAGCTGAGGTGCTACACAATCAAACACCACACACAGTCAACTAATGTTTTTACAGTATGGCCATTTATGGTAGCAGTAAAGAAGGCAAATGAAAGATTGGAGCAATTTCACACTGAGCACCATCACTTCCCATGGTGGAGTTGATTCTAAGTAACAGATAAAAAAAATATTATTTGTATCAAACACCACATCTACAGGCAAACCATCATTGCTTCAGGAATTCACAGCTTGAGCTACAAGCATTTTCTAGAGTCACACAGAGCTTAGGATCACTGAAAATCTGTTCGGTATTTTCTTCTCCAACATCCTATTTAGCAGTACATTAGAGCAGCTTCCAAAACAGTTCTCTACTCATTTGTGAGTGAAGTTCCTCCAAGGGGAAGAAGAGTTTAAAGATCAAATTAAGAGCAAACACTTCCCATTCAGAAGCACATGAACTGCTGAAGGGAAACAGTGCCTGATTTCCTTCCAGAGCTGGATGCTCAGGCTGAACCTGAGCTCTCCAGTGGAGACCTTTTCTCATTAAACAATGGGTATTGTAATTCCTTGTTTGAAGCACAAGTGCTCCATATACTGACCCAGCCACACCTGCTGTGATAGCACGACCCTCAGGCAGTCATTCTCCACTCTTGGTTCTATCATCTAAAGCCTGTAAACACAGCTTTCCTTAAGTAATTGGGCAAGCAGATTAATACAGCAAACGGGGCTTTAACATCAAAATGCTCTTCCTACAGTACAGCAGCAAACTCTGTGAAAACTATTAAATGCATCTACAGAACAAGAGACCATCAAGAGCATGCAAACCTCCATTGGATTTAGAAACTGTCTGCACTCTTTCCTCGCTCTTCATCTCATATTAAAAAACTCTGGGACACCATATATGCTGCAGGTACACAAATCCTGACAAGATGATATCTCTAGAATGGAATCCCAAGGCTTAGCAGACCAATCATCAACAGAAAGGAAAGACCTTTGGCTGAGAGATCTTGCTCTGTTCACATGCTTTGCTTTAGGGAAATGCTCCATCCCAACTAGAAGAGGACAGAAGCACCAGACTACACACAATACATCTCAGCTCCATTCCGGTAAACAAACTATTTTTCTCATCCTTTTGCAAAACTGAAACTTTATGTGCTTATTTAAACAGATTTGAGCCCAGTTTTCTGTCACCATTTCCTAAGAGCTAAATCTTTGGAGTCACCTGGGTAGGTCTACACAAACCTTCAAAAACAACTCTTCAAACAAATGTCACTTGAATAGAAAAAAATTCTTCTCTCCCTCTCCTGCTACTCCTGTTCTGAATAAAACAATTTAGTATTTTAGCAGGCTTTCAAGATCTAAGGGAAAATAATGAAGGCACACCACTAAATATGCAAAGAATTAATTTTTCTCCTACAGCATATTCACACTGACCAGTTTATCATCACCACCTCATGAAGACTGGCAGGCTTTGGGATTTTTAGAGTGTTGAAGGTGTGAACTTAAAAACTAAGGGCTCAAATTCAGATACTTCAGTGCAGTAACAGTATATAGTCAAGATCTGCTCCGGGGGTTTCCAGCGAGGTGATTTCCCTTCTGCTCCGTGTGCAATCATTCTTACAAAGAATTTACATAAATTCTCAAATAAACTTGTTTTCTAAACTTACAAGCCAGCCTGCACAGGGCAGCCAGACCACATGATTTTTACTTCATTTGCATTAGAAGATACAGGCTGACTTCTCTATACATTATTCTTTTACAGATATCAGTTGAGGAGAAAAGCATTATTATCTGACAAACAGAGTTGCACATCAGATGAATATAGCTTATGAAAAGCATTAGTAAACCACCTACAAGGATGATGAAAGGGAAGAAGAACAAGGGCTGATGAAAAATAATTTGATCATGCTAGTTGTATTTCTCTACTTCAGACAAGCTGGTTCCACTAGCAGCTGCTATCTCTCCCTCTGATTTTATGATTACTAACTTGTAACAAATCTTAAGTGAAGCAAGCTGCCTTCTTCAGGACAGGCACTGTGAACAGCCACTGCCACAAAAGTAACTCTAGTTTGTTTATTACTAAAATATTTTGCCTTTCAAAACCACGTTAGAGCAATATTATTCAGGCATACTGCAAGCTCAGAAAAGAGGGTACTTCTACAAATTCCACAAACAGCACAGAAAGTATTAGATTTCTCCACAGTCTAGGACCAACTTACAAGGAAGATCCTTTTTGTTTATCATCTCAACATGCCAAATTATACTTACATGCCATAATCAGCCACACTACTTTAGTTTACAGTCTTTCAACTTGACAGGTCCTATAAGACTTTCCAGGACGGGAGCCAGTACTCCTGAAATGTAACTCTTTGCTGCTCTTGCTTTTTAGTCCCCTCCAAAGCAATTCCTCAATTCCTCACTTTATTTCTGGAGGCCATAGTCCTGCAGATGCTGATTCCAGAGTGCAAAAGGGACAGCACAAAAAGGCCTTGCTACCCCATGTAAACAACAAGAAAAAAAGAAGGCGACCCAAGAGCTTCTGTAGCATGAAATGCAGCAATTACAAAATCCACAAACAAAAACATTAGAAACAAACAAAATTCAAGTTGTTGTCTCTGCGAGCAAGTTCACACTGACAGGAAATGAGTAAGTAACAAGTAACTTACCCAAGCCCAGTTCAGAACATGTACAGAAGTAAGGGACTCATAACAAACCAACCAGACTCACTGCATGTCAGTCCTTCTATACTGTTACTAACTCTAACTCCAGCCTCTGCTAACAAGTTAACAGCACGTGAAAAAGTGGTTTTACCATACATCTAGTAGGGAAGACAGCTTAAAACATCCTGCCCTGAAGGCAAGAGCATACTCCATCACCTAAAGCCACTTGTTTTCATTAGGAAATTGATCTACAGAGCAACATCTAAATTCAAATTGCAACGTGCAACATTTTCTCCTGGTCTGACAGGCACACATAATGAAGTATCATGTCAAATAAGCAGAAAGCATCATTATTTGATTACTTTCTTGAGCAAAGAACTGTTGCAAATGTTTCATTTAAAGGTATAAAGAGGCAGCAGTACAGCAAATGCCATCTAAAAATGTGTGAGCAGTATGCAAATACCTTCAATTTGTTTACTTACAAAAAGCAGCTTTAGAATGCACTGGGTTTGATCAGAGGGGAGTTTTTTCGTGGCTTTTTAAAAAAAAAAACCAAAAAACCCTACTGCTATTTCCGCTCCCATATTCTACCAAGTAGAGATCTTGTGGTTAAGGCATTCAGTGAAGAGAAAACAGAGCGTGGAATGCACAGGCAGACAGCCTTCTGCACGAAAAACCACAGGAAAGCACATTAGTTTCTCTCAATTTTTATAGATTAGAAACAGGTTTTTCAACTTCATCACACTCAGAATAATGGACTATTCAGATTTCCAGTAATCATAGGTGAAGCCTCTGGACAGGCAGTCCAGAAACCCATCAGGAGACCTTATCTTCTTGTTGTTTAACTTGGATGTAGCAGAGTGTGAACGTCCCTCTGATCACAGCATTAGCACCACACAGCTCTGCCAGCGTTTAACAGGCTGCAAAGCTGATGTTATTTACAAAGACAGGCTGGATGCTACCAATTAAAGGCAAGTAGTTTCTCTTTTGAGCTTTCTTCCAGCATTAGAAAGTATTTTAATTTAAGTCATAAGTCTTAGAAGACTCATTTCCTGTGCATGTGTTAAACTCAACCTTTCATAATGACCAAAACTCAAAGCTGCCTGGAGGGACTGTATGTATTACAAACATGTGGGACAGAATCAAATCCCACTAATGCATTGCTGTTTTTCATATATACTTTTTTTTTTTTTT
>VXBC01009134.1:100210-111978 GCA_013399945.1 Ploceus nigricollis | reverse complement strand
TTTTTTTTTTTTTTTTTTTTTTTTTTTTTTTTTTTTACCAGGAAAGCAGAGTTATAACAACGACCTCTTCAAGTAAGTTTTGGCACTGACAGTCTACATGCTTCAGGTTTAGGAAATGACCGTCAGATCCTGAAGACATAAAAACAAATCTGGGGAAATCTTCCCAGGAATGGCAGTGACAGCTCACTGCTGGGAGAGCAGGCAGCCATTCCTCTGCAACAGCTCACACTTGAAAGCACAGCCTGGAAGCTGACAAAAGTCACTGCTCCAACTTGGAGATGTTCAGTCAGCAATAACAGAACGTGGGGTTTTGTCCAGGAGAATCAAGTAGCATGAATCCCTTTCCCTGTATCTATCATGCATTTTCTGGACTGAGGAGAGACAATCCTTTCAAGGAAGAAGTTAAAGAGATGATAAATAACCAGGTGAATAGTGTTAGGCAGTCACAGCAGCAGCTCATAACTCCTAGCACAGGGGAAAAGCTGAGATACTTTTAAATTTCTCACGCTACTCAACTGGCATGGGATTAACTCATGTACAAAACAGCTACCTAAAGTACATGAGCTGCAGGGAATTTTTAAAGTTGGAATATAAGCTGTTAGAAAACCCAGCCTCAATTATGTAGTCTGAAGCAAGTGGCTGCAGTTTAAATTATTCATCTTCTGAAATCACCCTGAACAAATTCTTCCAGATCACCACCTTCCCTCATGCAGGCAGGCATCCAGTATCTTTTTTCAGGAGATCAGCCCAAGAGATGCAGGGCTTTTGTTTATTTTCTTCAGAGTATTTGCAAATTGAAGAAATGCACAGAAGATAGAATTTCAAGGTGCAATTTTAGCTCTTAAACTACCAAAAAACAACTCAAACCTTGAGCAAAATCCTGCTGCTAATTGGATTTTAAAACCCCAGGTCACAATTCCAACAGACACCCAGATCAGCACAGACTTGATTATTTTCAAAATCTGCTTTAAGTGAACAATTTTATTATCAGTTTCCTTTTTTGGGAGAAAACCTCTGGCGTGTCAGTTGAAATATTCAAGCCCTCCCACAAAACAAGTCAAAGCAGCTAAGGAGGAGGGGAAGCCACTATTAAAAATGTGTGGAATGTAACCTACTGGGCAGAAGGCAGATAATGGGACAAGGAAGTCGACTACTTTAGATCTGAACCTCTTTTCCCATACAGTCCCACCAACAGAGACACTGGGAAAATTCAAATTTACAAATGCTAGTGAATTTTGTCAACTTTTGTAGGATATACATGACTAAAAATAGTTTAACAGACAAAAATAATTTGTCAAATCTGCCAGTTACCTGATAGACATTATATCCATTCTAATGGGTGCAAAAACTTCTAGACAGCTAAAGGAAAACATGTCTTTAGCTACTTCAAAAGCTGAGCTTTCAAGTCTCTTTTTTAAATTCAAAGAATTTGAGATGTCTGCAGCAATATATTTGGGTGTACTGCTCCAGCAAGATAGAAACAAAGCAGAAACTTCGCGCGAGACAAAACATTTTTTATATTAGTAGATTTAGGTCACAGATAGAGGAATTCAGAAATGCTTCAGGTTTTAAACATCCTTGATGAATGTGAAGCACTCTGTTTAAAACGACTCCTTGCACTAAGTAATGTTCTCAGGACAGATCAAAGAGCAAACCCACTGCCAGGCAGTCTCAGAGATGTGAGGGCTCCTACAGCAGCTGATCAGCCAGAAGACCACACCTCAAAAACTTAAGAGCTGCCTTGACATTACAAGCTGAACCTGAAGGAAATCAAACTTCTTGCTCCATTAGCTGCTCTGACACAATCTGACCTCCGAGAGATTTCAGCTGAACACCCTCTTTTCCGAGAGCAGGACTTGCTCACCAGGATTACACGCAGGGGGCATTTCACAACTCTCCTTGTGCCCTCTGCAAGAGGAACAGCCACCCTTAAGTCTCAGCCTGCACCCCGGAATGGGTCAACTTCCCCCCATTGCACAAGGCTGCAGCCAGCTGTACACACATCATCTTCTGTGGTTAATCTGCTGCAGAAGCTGCTGCCTGTCCCACCCACCCTGCCTGCACCAGGGTCTCACCATGGCTCTGTTGGCCCCTGTGAGCTACAGAGCATTCTTTCAATTCTACCTGGATATTTGTGAGCCTTTCTACAGCATCATCCCGAGGCTGACATGGTATGACAGAGCAAGTTACAAACCACATAATTGCTAGAAGCAGGAGCATCTTAAATTACATTACAGCAGAAGGCCTGGTTTTTACATAAAATTTAACACTAAAATCATGCTCAAGAAGTTACAGTGAGCAGTCTGATTCCCTTCTGATAATTTCTTGATGATTCTGGAGTGCCCCCAGAGGATTAAACCTCCCGTATTCCAGGTATGGCATGCAGCTTAAACATGCAGTTATTGCAGCAATCAAACCAGACAAGAGCTTTAAGGTTTAGCACTCCTTCAGCTGGTAGTATCACTTGTGAAACATAAAATAATATTGTCCCAACAGCTAGAGAAGTAGTTAAACCGACTCAAAAGAGCTGGAAGCACAATACTCCAAACCAAAGCTAAGTAGACAACAGCACTGTGGCTTGGTGACAACCTGCTAAGAGCCAGCAATAAAAGCAGCAAGGCAGGACATTCAAAGTGGTTGGTCTACTGGATGCCATAGACAGAACAATTTACTTCTAAAAACAAAAAAACCCCACCACAAACATCCCTCTTAAGGCCCCTACAGAGACAGAAATAAGATTATCTCCACAGTTTAAAAGTTCTCCTTTAAATACTCTCAGATGGTAAAACAAGGCACAGTTGGTTAACTCTGCTGATGTGCTAAGAAGGATCTTGGCCTCACAGGCTCACTTTCAAATTGGAGGGTCTGGAAAATGTTTATCATGGCATACACCCATCAGAAAAAAGCTTCAGAATTTGCTGCAACACTGCAGGAGTGCTGCTGAGCACAGGAGGATATCACCTCCATCCATGATATTTTGAGAATTCCCATCAGGATGCAAGGCTGCTTCAGAAGGAGGAGGAACATCAGTTTAAGGAAAATCAAAGTATGGGAAATCAAAGTGATACAGCACATATGGGTGCATCTTGGAAATCTCTCAGGACATGGTCAAGATTCAGGTAACATAGTCTGGGGTCTGAGAGGAGGCAGGAGAATAGGATGCAAAGATGCTGTGTTTCTGGAGGACTTCAAACACAAGCTGCTAGGAAAAAAAATCCTAAGCAGCAATTGAAATTGCAAGGCAAAGTTAAAATATACTCCTTATTGCATTCTCAGTAATACTGGGTCATGCAAAGCCAGAATCCATTTAAATACATCACCATACTTTATTGGGTTTTGCTAATGAAGGCTTGTTAGTGTGAGCTAGTAGAGGAAAACACTGCATCCTTCTTTAGTAGAGCTGGCAGCACATATACAAGTATATTATAGACAGGTACCTTTTAACAGGATCATAAAGTACCTTCTTAAAAGGAGGGAGAAACACAGAAATATTATGAACACACAGTTAAGTAACTCCCTACCTCAAGCAGTGCATATTACTGTAATCCCACTTATTTTCCCTGCATAGAACAAGTCTAATAACAGAAGAAATTTAGTAGATCATTTTTCTACCCAAAGATGCCAGATTTTTCACACAGATTTATCACTGGCATCCTACCATTTCATGGTCTACTTACCACATATGAAGTAAAACACTCAGATTTGCTTGCAGGTTTATAGATTTATGTCTGCTTAAATGAGGAATACTGAAGATGCTCTGCAATATGAGCTAAGTTGTTAGTTTTGTCAGGAAAACTCGAAATGGTAACGAGAGTGATTTTAAAATTTCTTTTCCTAGCAAATATAACTGATGACTCAACATATCACTACAGTTACAGAATACTCTGAACAGGACTGGAAGAATAATTTGCTGGCAAGTTGTGTGGAAGCTCAAGTTTATTTTCTGGCTTAGAAGACTTGAGGAAAGTGACACGTTTGATAGTTATTAATGTGTGTACCCACAGCTAATCTGCTGAGGAATAACACTTCTCATAGGTCCCCTGAATAAAGATCTTTGTGGAGTACTTTGCTTGTGAGTGTTACACTTACTTTTTTCTTCAACTGCACCATTTTTACGTGTCAGTGCTAACATCTAGTTAATTATTAAAGCACACTAGTCCCAGCAGCCAGCACTTTATGCTATCTTTAATAGTGCCCTTCTGCATACATTCCTATCGCCTGAACTCATTCCTATCTGGATTCACTGAAAACTACGCTTCACTTTCTGCTCACAACTGAGAAGCTGGTGCAGGCCTGGTTAAATGAGCTCGACTGCCAGATGAAGTTGTTTGCAGAGCCACACAGTGAACCAGACAGGGTAACTGATCCCGGGTAAAAACATTCCCTGGTTATTTTTAACTCCGATGGCTTGTGGAGTTTCGGTGCACTGGAGGGAGTAAATAGCTATAATGGCAAACTGCTGTGGCAGCAAGGGGACCTTTTGAACATTTTTCCTTACTTGCAGTACTAGCCTATCAAATTAAACTTTCAGTTACAGCAAAGCCCTGTTTCTTCAGGCTTGAAGAACAAAAACACTTCCCCAGCCTTGTGCCTCTCCACTGTCAGTCCCTTCTGAAAAGCAATCAACTTGCCCTCGCTCTCAAGGCCCTCCAGTTCCCCATCTGCACCAGCACAGCCCTTGTAGTCACATATGCAGCCCCCACTTAACAACTGCAGTTCTGGGGAGCTTCAGACAAGCCTCTTCTAGAGGCACCTTCTCCTCTTTAGTTCTTTGGGAGATTTAGTGTGAGCACATTTGTGTGTTACAAAGATCCACCATGAACTCCATCATCCAACAGGATCTCCCTCTGTAAGCAGAGTTTATGGCATTTCCCCATACAACTAGAGAAGTGCACACAGTCCTCCTCAGCAGCCCTCACTCAGTCAGGTCTGAGGCTCTGCATAAGTCCAAGTTCTCCAGCCTTTCCCATTCCAGCAGCAGATCAGAATCCCTGACCTCATTGCTACAACAGCCCTTGCACACAATGCTTGATTAGTCTCAAGATCAAGCACTTCAAACGTGAATACGTGACCTTCTTTAGCTTAAGCAAGAACAGTCCAGGCACAGCAGTCCAGCCAACCCTCTTAAAAACAACCTAGTAAAAGCAAGCAATCTACAAAACAGTAATTTCAACCTCACCAAAGTTCCATCCAGAAGCACCAGTGTGTATCATGAACTTCACTCGCTGGGATGTGACCAGCTTAAGTATATGCATGGTGAAAAAAAAGTAAGAAAACGCAAAGCAAACATATTAAGCAAACATCCCTTGTCTGCTATCTACTTTAAGTAACTAAGTTATAAAGAGAGGAAAGAAATATTTTCTTTTGTGTTACCTGTTCCCATTAAGTGCCCTACAGGCTATCCCAAACCCAAGCTGCAACCACACTTGAGCCATAAGACAGAGCATACAAAATAGCAAAGAAAAGATAAAAAAGAGACAAAAAAGAAAGTTGTTCAAGTCACAGAACATGTCTTCATAAAGAAGGATGTCATTCAAGGTGAACAGAAAGGGTCTCACCCACTGCCCAGACAGAAATAATTCACTTAGGATCTAACTAGAAATTTGTAGTAGCAGGTTACCACTGCTATCTCTCAGAATTTCAAAACAGAACTCCAGCAACTTTGTACAGCAAAGCACTTGCAGGCCTAAGTGCATTATTTGCAATTAAACTTTTCAATCTGGTTCCCTCCTGCTCCTCACAGTAAGAGTTTGTCTTGGTTGTTGCATCCAGAAATCTTTGGACATGTCCTATGCAGAGCAACAAGTTTGAAAAAAAAAAAAAAAGTACCAATTACAGGCATGATTTCTGTTTTAATGTTGGTTTTACATACTTCTTGAACTAGAACAAGAAGTCATGCATTTCTCTGGTTCCATTTTCCTTTAACAGTGCCTTTTGACCATAATTGAAGACAAGACTGCTAACCCAGTGCAGTTAAGCCATCTGAATTGTTGGAACAAAGAGAGAAGTTCTCTACTTGTGTCACACCAGTCTAGACCTGCAGACTGACTAATTTGGGAAGGTCTGCAGCAAACCCAGCTTCCTACCAGCCAGTCAGAAGCCTGCTAAATACCAGCTTCGTGAAGTGGAATGTATCTTTGGATACTTCAAGGAGTTCAGTCACAACATTTGCAGTGCCGGGAATGCTTTCGGTAAGTGCGAACAGGTTGCACAAGGTATACAAACATGAGCCATTTAGGCCCCTCCAAACTCTTGGAATATAAGGGCCCTGCTTATAAGAGCCACCCTCCACCACCACTACTGAGCACTGGAATTCAGAGCTCCAGCCAAAACCAGAGGCAGGAGCCTCTCCCTCTAGTATGGGAAAGAGGCACAGGGCTAGAGGCCAGCGGCTGCCTATTCATCCCTGGGAGTGCAAAGGGCATGCCAGGCAGAGATCTGGGAAACTGTGCCAGCACTCCTTGTGCAAGTGGCAGTAGAAGACGACCTGATAACCAAAAGGAACGTCAATATTTACTCGCTATACAAGCAACCGCTGCTAGGAGCTAGCGCACAGAAAGGTGCTCTCAGACTGCCACGGGGGTTAAGTTATCCCTAAGGAATTTCACTTTGGAAAAAAATTTGTAAATCACTTAAAACCAGAATGGTGAGTATCTCAAAACTTAAGCACTGCTCCAAATTTATGGCAGCTTTTGAACCCAGCTCAGCTCTACCCTGTGTGTGCACTAGTACGAGGCATGAGCGCCGGCTAACAGGATTCATTATGCCACTGCTGGCTATACTGGAACACTCACATGCAGCCTGAGGTTTCCTGCTGGCCTGCAAGGCAAGCCTGAAGTCACCTACTACATTCCCAGGCTGAAGATCTGTAACCAGAGCGAGCCCAGACTTTGGCTTGGTAGCAGTGCTGCAGGAAGCAAGGAGCCAAGCGGTTCAAGTTTCACAAGAGGGGTGACAAGAAGCCCTTATTATTCCAGGTGACTGCACCACAAGTCCTTTGTTTTGATTAGGATTTTTATTTCCCACCTTTAACCTCAACAGATGTCGACAATCAGTTGCTCCTAAACTGTATTTTGTCACCTTGAGTTACTGTAAGGAGGCCCCAGGCTTTATCTCAGTGTGAGCATACCAGTCCCAGCGTAGCCCTGCGTGAATCTGCAGCCTGGAATCCGTGGCATTTTATTCCTTTAATTTGCTTGCGTGCTTACTGCAAGAGCATTTTTTGACGGTCACCGAGGGTTAGTCAGAATACCCAGAAACTGTGGAGGGATTTGCACATCCCAAGTCCAACACAGGGAAGTGGGGCACCAAGACATCAGGGTCTGTCAAACACCCAGCACGCTGGCTCCAACACCAGCTGCACGTTCAGTTGTTGCTTTTCAATCTACTTTACTACTCTATTTTGGAGCTTGGAATTCATATATAGAGCATAAAATTCAGAATGAGCCGTTTTGTTGCCCAACAGCTATTTCAGAGATAAAAGACACTTTGAGATAACCCACCTTTGGGTTTACTGCTAGATAATGAGAACAGTCCTGTGAAAGTAGCAGCTTAGGAAAGGAAAAAGGGGGGAAAAAAAGCCTGAACAACTGCTCACCCATCCATCTGCAAGTCATATGCCTGCTTTCAGACAAAGTGTCTGATACTAAAATTCAAGAGTCAAAAATCTACATCCAACTCATTTTACTTACTAGCGAGTGGAACAGTAAGCTCAGTGCCAATCAGAATTTGTTACAGGCACTTTAAGGGCAGTAGGAAAAGTATTTTCTTTTACAAACTTGGCAGTATGATTTGAGCTTGTAAATACAGCATGAAATCAGCAAACAAATTAAAAAAGCCCCAAACACTGAAGCCCTACACAGATTTTGTATCGTATTAAGTGTTTTAGCAGTTTCAAACATGTTCATGCATTACCACAGGTAACATTAAGCTCACTGACAAACTAAGCTCAACTCAGCCACACTGAATTACATCCATTCAGTATCACTTCAAGGATCTAGTGACATTTATTAACTAATACATTCATACAAGTCACCAAAGCCTACTCAGTATGCAAAACTATATATGTCATTGTCACAAAACAAAAGCCATAGTTTTACAAACAGGAAAAAACACCAGGACAAATAAATTTATCAATTCTGATCAAAAATAGACAGTATTTTGCACAGCAAACTTCAGAGAATAAAATATTAGTGGCTTTATTGCTGCATACTGCTAAAATTAGCTATATATTGTTCAGTTTCGCAAAAAAAAAAAAAAAAAGAAAAAAAGCATGAAGTAAATGGCAACTGCAGGATAAAAAAATCAGAGGGTGATTAGGTAGTTGCTAGGCTGTATTCCCTTTGAGCAAGGAAACCTGAATATTACAAAGGGCTGAGTTACAAGGGAATGTGGGGTATTTTGTGACAGACCTCTGCATGACAGCTGGAGAAAAGCTATTGTGGCAACAGCTGTGTGCTCTGCACAGCTCATACTCCCAAATACCTCAGCCTGCTAAGAGGCCAGTTAACTGGCTGCAATGCATTTTAAAAGTTTTCTGCCTCTTGGGATGTGAGCATGATGGATTATTTGTGTATGTTTTCAATAACAGAAGGAATGCTTAGTTCTACCACTCAGCCTTTTACAAAATGCTGTGGTGTAATGCTGAACTATCATTCACTGCTGCTTTCCTAGAGTTTATAGCTGCAACATCCCATTAACTCTCCTCCACAATTAAAACATCTTCACTTCCTGTCTTACCAGTGCACAGGCTCGACAGCAGTAAATTCATCTATCATATCCTGAATTAAAGGAAATGACCTGATATTTCCAGGATGAAATCCTGGCCCACCAACAGCAATATCGAGCTGTGTGTTACCTCCCTAGAGGAAGAATTTTGAGGAACACGCTACTCATCTAACCACTGAAAGCTTTGATCTTCTAATTTGTACTCTAAAGTTACTCCAAGGTGTCAGATGAATGTCTGAGAGGTGAACCCAGGCAGTTATACACAAGTGACCAGTTACACCTCACTTACTCCTGCACTGCACTAATTAGCACAGTGAGGCTGAACTCAGGACACCAAAGAGTTTCCATTGTATGAGATGGGTCTGCTCACTCAGCCTCCTTACAAACACGTTGTTGTTTCAGGCCAGACTGAGGCACAACAATCATCAGGAACTGATACTCTCACACACAGGACAGCAAGCACAGGAGCACTCTGTACTGCCATAACCTCAGCTCCTGCTGCTCCTGTAGGAATGAATGCTCTCTGCTTTCCCACCATCACCTAAACAAGGCAGGGAAGGATGAGCTGTGCAGACATCCCAGAAAGCTGGCAAAAGAAAGAAGATTAACTGGTTCTTCTTACATCCTCACACTTTCTCATGTTTCCCTTTGTTTCATCTGAAATCAAGGAAGAGTTTTCCCATTTTCAAGTATGAATCCCCTGTTGTCTTCCAAAGATACAACGTAAATTGCGGCACATGCTTCCTCATGATATCCTATCACCACAAAAGTCTGATTTACTGGAAAAAAATCAGCACCGAAGTAAAAGCTGTACTTGAGAACTGATTTACTGAAAATTAAAAAGGAAAGCAGTACCAAGTATAGAAATATTTAAGAAGAAAAAGTAAGAAGAAAAAAGCTTTCCTTTGTAAGATTCAGTTGGTGACAGCCTTATTTTAAACACAAGCAATAAAGAAGCAAAAAAATTTAAATCCTCCACTGACATCAGGATCGGTCATGTAGCAAAAGCTAGTACTGATCCATGTTTTAGTGAAGGCCACTACACGTTTGTCACTTAATCCTAAGAAATTCCAAAAATGAAGCACGTGACTTGCTTGTAATCAATTTTAAAACAACTTGGAGCGGTTTCTGTGCAGCCTTAAAAGACAAACAACGTATTTGGCAATACACTTGCTGTACAGAAACTACCCAGGTGCCTGCATGGCAAAGCACACACTTGATAACATCACAGCTTTAAGAGCTCAGGAAGACGCTGGAGGATATAAATAGTACACCAAGCCTCATCTCTTATTGTCCAAAACCACACAGCAAGCACGGAAACAACACAAAACTCTTCTCTAAGGTACCTGAAGTACTGCCCAGGTCTTTATTTCCCAGCTATTTTTCTTCGGTTTTGTTTTGGGTTGTTTGGGGTTTTTTTAAGGCTGAATTTTCTGCTAAACTTCACTTTGCAGTGGCAAGATTTTATCTCAGGATAAAGCTGCCGAGAGGGCAAGAAGATGGAGACAACTTAATGCAAACTGACAATAAGTTGTTTTGAAGAATTCACCCTCAATGTGTCAGCTTAACACCACGGTGCTGTTCCCTCAACACTCTTTCAAAGTGAACTATTTATTTTTCTGCTGATAATTTGAAAAGATCCTTATACGTGGCAAAACAGACACGGGTTCCTCTTTTGCAGATATTTGCTGAAAGACAAGTGTCAGTCACAGCATTTGGCCCAAAATTTATATTTAATGTAAGCTCAAACTATTAGGTTAAATAATTAATTTCTACAAGTACTCAAATATTGAAGCTATCCAGTACTCAGCAGGACCTTAGTGCTCTTAAAAAAGATGGCTATACAAAGGCATCAAGTGTGAGCTTCCCTTTTTTCCCTCCTTACATCTTTAGTATAAATTACAGCTTTTTTGTTGCAAAGGTAAAGTTATCCCAAAGCCCTCAATGATGCCTCAATCCAGAAATCACTTCAGCAACATTTCCCAAGACAGCAGCATCTCAGAACTGAAGCCATATCCAGCTGCACACATGACTGCCACAGCGAGACACAGGCAACACCACCTCAGCAGCAGTGGCGTGCTTGAGTGAATGGCACCCTAAACCAGCTGCAGAAAACTCAGGGTTTAATTATCTCCATACGCAGGCAATGAGGAATTCAATCCACACACTGAGAGGACTGCAGTTATTCCAGCCCCATCACCTTCAAAGAGACCAACCAGCCAGTATTCTACCAAAAACTGACCAGCCATCTACACATCTGACAAGACATCCATACAATACACCTCAAAAAACACCAGTCAAACTAAACTAGCTCCAAAGAACTAATTCTTCCAAAGGTTAATGTTCTGTACAATACTGGATCTTATAAGCATTCTGGTATCCAGTACTTACCCAAAAATTCAAAGTAATGTTTTCTATGTAGTTACTTAGTCTCTGCTGCAGAGCTTAAATTCTTAACAGAGTAGTTGAGCATGAACACATGGATGCACATGTGAATGGAAAAACCGACTGAAATAAAGAAATAGTCTATTTGCTGTCAGATCACCCAACACCTATTTTGTTGTAACAAAATATTAGTGGAGAACATCATTGCCCCAAGCATTAAAAGACAAGTCTGCCCCGCTGTCAAACAGTCCATCTTAGGGGTAGGTAGAGCATTACCGGCTCTCCACAGTGGAATAAAAGAAAACAAACAAGAAGCCATGCACTCCAGATTTGCTGCTCTGCCGTCAGCAACAGCAGCAAGCAGAACGCAAGTAGTTGTCTCCTCCTACCACCATAAACAGAGGTAGAAAAGCTAACAGCAACAGGGCAGAGGATGAAATTAACTAAAGGAGGTACGGCTGAATTCGTGGTGAAACAGTAAAAAGGGATCTTCCTCGTAACACTGATATGCACCCTTAGTATTGCCTATTCTGGCGCGTTTTTTCCTGAAAACGAATAGACGAAAAAGTTCAATTGTCTACAAGTTGCAGGATGAACAGCAGGCGCTCAGAGGGTCGGTGGGCGCTGGATGGCCCCAGCTCGCACAGCGTGCCCCG
>VXBC01009134.1:39780-99723 GCA_013399945.1 Ploceus nigricollis | reverse complement strand
GGCGTCTCTTATCTGCATGCTAATGAGGGTGGGATATGCGCGGGGGCGGGGCCAGCGGGGAGCCGCCGTACAGACGGCCGCCGGGGGCGGGGCCCGCTCATCGCCATGCTAATGAGCTCTTGCATATGCATGAGGGCTGCCCGCCCCGCGGCACCGGCACGCCGCTGTGTTTGTGTCGTGCGGGTGGCGGCGGCCGCCGGGTGTCCCCTCCGCCCCCCGGCAGACAGCGCGCCGCGGAGGTAATTAGCGGGGTCCCCGTGGGCTTTGGTGGGGCGCCCGTCTGAGTGCCTCATCAACATTAATGAGGCTCCGGATGCCCACGGGGTGGGGAGGGAGGTGTTGGTGACCCTTCGTACAGATACAGAGCCAAGGCGCGGAGAGGTTTAAAGCCAAAGCGTCGCTGATGTCGCTTCCCACCGAGAGGGAAAAATGGGAAAAAGTCATAGTGATTAAAGTCCTTCGCCACTCTTCATCAGGTTTCCTTGTGAGCATGCATGTGAATGCGTTTCTCACTCATTTAAGCCATTCAGATCAAGTCCAGTCTCTCCTCCGAGTGTCACCCGCCGCTGGATGTCACAGCCCCATATTCATCCCCCTCTGTACTTGGTCAGAGCACTCTGGTTTCAGTGTGTGGTAAATTCACCCTTTGCATTTCCACCGCCTCTGCTGGGGACAGGCTGCTGTGATCTTCCAGTGATGTCCTTCCCCTTTGGGTAATATCATACTGCCCAGGGTGTTTCTGCACACCCAACACTCGGCAGATGGTCGTAATACAACGAAGCAGGAGTTTTGTTTTTCAGGGAACTTTCAGGGAATTCCTTCTTTGCTTCCTCTCCCCTTTTGTGAAGATATAAAGCAACAACCCCGTGTATGTCTAACCTTATACCCTGTACACACATGCATCCTTTTGCCAACACGGAATGACAGAGCTGTTACCCAGTTCCTGAACGGCACAATCACATCAGCAAGGTAGACACGCTCCTCCTCCCTACAAACAAAACTCCTGAAGTAGTGGCCACGCATGGAATCCTCGCTGAAGGGACCTGACCTGTTCAACCCTGGAGCTGTGCGGGGAGGCAGGGACAGCAATCCATGCAGCCTCCTGTTTATTCACCCAGACTTTCAACGTTCAACACACATTTCAGCTCGGCACCAAAGGAGGGGAGGGTCCCACAGGCGGGAACCTCCTTCCTCCACAGACCCAGGACAGCACTGACTGCCCGGTGCAGTAACTAACAGAGATCCACGGAGAAATTGCAGCTTGTGGAGCTAATTAGGAGCTAACATGATATCATATATACACATGGGGGCAAATCCATGATGTAGCCTAATCTTAATTCCACTATTACCCAATTTGTCATGCTGAGCTTTGCAACTCTTTAGCTGAATTTCTCTTCTTAAAACCCCAAAACTTAGAAACCAAGAACAACATCCTTCAACGCCCATTCTGCCTCAGGGGAGAAGAGCGTCCGACACACAGGAAGCAAACTGCTACTTTGTGAGTTAATGGTGTAACTGCATGAGAAGGAGATACTTTGTCCCCAGGACTCACAACAGTATTTTGGAGGAGGAACGCCAGAGCTCAGGCTCCGTTGCCTCGGTGCTCTCCCGTAGTGATAAGCTGCTTTTTCACATCCGTTTCCTTATTGCCCATGCCCCGATGAAAAATAAGGAACAACTCACACAGGAAAGAATACGTAGCCTAATATTTTCCAGTTCGGAAAAAAGATAAGTGAGAGGGAGATAAAGCAGAGGTCTGTAAATTCCTAAGCAGCATAGGGAACATGAACAGAGAAAGCCTCAAAATAGGAGAACTGAGGGACACCCAGTGATAGTAGGAAGAAACAAGTTTAAACAAACAAAAAAGGATAAAAAAGGATACTGTTTTCCACAGACACAATCAATGGCACTGTGGAAATCTCTGCCACAAGGGGCTGTGGAAAATGAAACTGCATGTGAGTGACAAAAGGTTAGACAAAGTCACAGAGCAGAAAGCAGCATAAAGCAGCTACTAAGCAGAGCGACCAGGGACACAGTTTTGACTTGAGAAGCCCCTAAAGCACTGGCAGCCTGGAGGCATGTTTGCTGAACAAAGAGCCCACTTTCTTCCCACGTGTCCTGGTTCTGGTGTTCTCTCACCTACAAATCAATTACTGGCCACTGTGAGTATTAATCCAGCAGGACAAGTCTCCTAATTCTGAATTACATCATCTAGCCTAAGAAAAATCATAAGTATAGATTGTAAGGAAGTGGAGCTGCAGCTAATTTATCAAGTATTGGGTGTTTTTTAATCAAAATACAGCTAACAATCTCACAGTTGGCCATTAGTACAGTAACCACTCAACTCCACTGCCAGGAATGGCAGTGACATGAAAAGCAGATTTTTAGTGAGTTTTAAGAACACACAAATCTCTATGCAAACTATTGGAATAGGATATCTGAGTTCTTGGTTCAAAGTTACATAGGAAGCCAAACATTTTTATTATCCGTTATCTTTTAGATTTCAGTTTCATTATACATAATTTAAAACAAATTTAGTATTCTGAAAACAATATCAGTATTATCACTGATATAGCTATCCAGTCTTGTGAATTCTGCAAGAAAATCTTGTTGTTCTTTAAATAACACTGGTGGATATGACAATTAAAATAATACAATCATCTATTATGATCAAAAGAGTCTATTGCAAAAAAATACTGTTAAATTCTTTGCATTTGTAAATTTTGAAATCTAGTTTTAAAAATAGAGTTATATTCTTTCAAAGCACAAAGCAGTGATCACAGAAAAACAGGAGATGGATTGCAATTAATGAACAGCGGTGGGCTTTGTAGTTTTGTAACTGCACGCAAAGATGTCAATAAGAATTGTTTACTCTTTGCTGCATAAACATAGGTAGAGAGAGAGAATATCAAGTATAGAGACAGTCTAAAACCAGGGCAGCCAGGGCAGATCCAGCCCTGGAAGTGCCAGTCTCTACATCTTGTTTTCCCTCAGGAACAGCCCCTGCTGTGAGCCCTGGTTTCAGAAGACAAGGGGTATACCTGTGAATAAAGACATGGAGATGAGGGAACTACACACTCCAGGATTCACTTCAAGATCCACTAACCTGGGAAAGACTTGACTGGTGACACACTTTACCCAACAGGTGAAGACAAGAAACTTGGGACTGATAGGAGGCAGCAGGGCAAGATGATGCACAGAGGGTTTGCAATGCTCTGTGTAGCCAGGAAAATAAATTTTGCAGCACCAGTCTTCATATCCCTGGGGAGGTAGCAAATGTGGGATTTCATAACAGAGAGGAAGAACTTGAAATACCAAGAGCTGAGATGATGGAGCCATGACCAAAGTTTTGATGAAGCAGCTGGGAAGGAAAGTACACCTTTTAATAGCGTTGCGTAGAAAGAAGCTGCGTCATTTCAGGTCTAGCCTGAATATGCATATTTAAAAAGAGACAAAATCAGGAATGACATCCAGATGGCAAGCTTAAAAGAAAGATCACCATAGTGCTTTATATAATGACAGGGGAAAAAAAAGACTTCAGGAAGTGCTTGAGGGAAAGATACAGAACTTTATTTTACATTGGCAGCCTTGCAAAGATGTGGGTTTGGAAGGTTAGAAGACGTGTATGCAGTAAGTGGCATATTGAAAGCTAAAAAGTGCTCCGTGAGAACCTAAGAGCTTAATTAGAAGAAAACTTCTTCCCAGGCTTAGCAAAGAAAAAAGTTACAAAAATCTTTGGGACATGAGTCAGAGTGGCAGGTAACTTTAACTCTGAGTAATACCACTGATTTAGGATTATATATGTACCTATCACTTGTTTATTGACCTTGCTCAAACAGGCCTTAAACATCATCCTACCATGTGGGTAGTTTCACCTAAAGGACATCCATGTGCTGCAATTCCCACCAAGGACTCCACTGCTGACCATAAGAATATTTGAGGAAACTGGCTTTCTCAAAGCCATAAAACAAAAAGCTTGGGGAAAAAAAGATATAAAAAATTTGGTTTTCCTTGGAATAGAAAAGTAAGACCTAATTCAGAAGAAAACAGCTGATAATTTTTCTTGTCTATACAAAAAACATGAGCTATTTAATGAGCAATGGGCACCCAGAAACTGGGAGAAAAATAACCCGTTTCTCCTCAGACACACTTATTAGTTTCTATCTGAGTAAAAAGTAAAACTATTTTCAGCCAAGTAACTACAGCTTTTTATAAATCTTCATCTATTTTTACATCTACCTATTCCAGTAAAGTAGTCTTTAGTAAACACTTCAAAAGGTGTCATTTTCTTTGAGGCTTGAAACTGATCTACAGACAAAAGTCCTAATTTTTTGGGGGAGGGTTTTTTTTGGGTTTTTTTGCTGTAATGTTTAAGATGGGCTTGTCAATTTTTATTAATTATTATGATTACATTAGCAATTCACATGTGTTTATACCCAGTAATAATTACAGAAAAATAATACCCCACAAGAAAAGAGTAAAATAAACTGTGTAGGAATAGTATTTTTAAGCAATATTGTTTAAAGTTTGTGATGCTATGTGTTTTCCCTAACATTTACATAACTGTCTTGGGCAATTAACATGAGGAGAAATATATGGGGCTTTTTTTAGAGAATGCACCAGCATCATCTCTTTAGTGAGCAGCTCAGGTTCTGCACACCTGGGCATTCAGTAAATCCTCTACCAAACCAAGCAATCCAATCTTGACTGATTTGATATATGTGTTTCCAGGTATATTTGGATAATATGTATTTATCTATTTTTACACATGTATTGATTTATCTATTTATTTAATTATGTTACAAGGATAAAAAAGAGGCAGGAAGGAAATCTAAATTCATACCTTTTAGACCTTCCCCATAGACCTTAAAAATGAGAAAGTGATCCCAAGAGGACATTTCTCCACAAATCACTTCCAAATTACTACTTGAAAGAAGACTCTTACTCTGTTGGAAAGGTGTGTGTACCTTTCCTGGTCTCTTTCAAGATGAAGGCAGTAAGTAGGGGTACAAACACTAGTTGTGACACAGAAGTAAGCTCAGAGCAGATGGCATTCCTTCTGGAGCAGAGTGGCCATGTCCATGTTGTGCCACGGGGGTGGTGCCTTCAATCCCTTACACCACAAAACCCTTTCCATCCAGTGTGGTCATGGCTGACCCATCTTCCTCACAGTATGGGACCTGAGGGGAGCATTCCCCAGAGGCTGGTGAGCTCCACACATGTCTTTGGTTGCTGTTTGTACCCTTTGCAGGGTCTTCATGGCATCTTCTGAGAGTTGTCTCTGGGCCAGAGGGATCCCAGGGGGGATTGTGTTACCGTGTCCATTCCTTGGTGGGTAACTGCATCCACCATTCCACGATGCAGGGCAGGTTGAGGGCTGTCTCTCAGGAAAGGCAGCTGCCATGCAGCACCACAACTTGCCCTCAGTGAGAGTGCAGAGCCCTGCAGCTCCTGACTTGGCACAGAGAACCCGTGGGTGGCGAGTTCAGAGTTCAGAGCTGAGAGCTGAGGTAACACCTGCAACTCTGTCCCCGTGCCGGTCTCAGTGTGCGTCCCCAATGGCAGCACGTGCCACCTGCATGAGGGCGGTTTGGAGGATTCCCAGCCTGCCAGAGTCACACCAGCACACCCCACAGAGCTGCCCCTCTCCTGTCACACTGCAGGAGGGCCCCTCCAGCCTGAGGGGGCTCAGCAGCTGAGCTCACTGCACAGTGTGGGGGGCTTCAGAAGGGGATGAACCAGCAGTGCTGTGAAAGGCAATTCCACAAACCACAGCTGGACTTCCTTGGCCAGAAAATGAGCTACCTTAATTAATGCACACAGCCAGTCCATGTACCACCACAGTATGATCAGAACCTCACCAGACGCAGAAACTGGGTTTTTTCCTTCACCACCAAAACTGCTACACACTGCTGGTTTCTGTTCCCCTCATACAGGATATAGAAAACTTCTTATCCCCTTATGCTCATGAGCCTGTTTGCTTTCTTACATTTATGATGATTCTGCAGAGCTACAAGAGGCAGCATAATAAAAAGATGGTTCTTTTGTAGGAAACACAGAGCTATCCAAACCTGCCTCTGAATCTCAGCCTTGGGAACAGCCACATTTTCATACACCTTTCCATCATTCACGATCCTGCTACCCCAAAATGGAGAATCAGCTTTTATCACCTGTCCTAAGATTTCTCTGCTGCTCACCTTGCAAAACCCTGAAGCTTCCTGGGCACCTCTTAGTTGGCTTCTATTGCTTTTTTGGAGTTGGCAAGATAGTGCAGCCAAGAAAGCCACATTTCCACTTCTCACCAAAGCTGCCACACCAGTACTGCTCTAGATCCACTTAGGCAATAATTAAGATTGATTAGAGAAAGAAAGTGTGAGAAATTAGGTAGGTTGGACTAAATCATCTGAGTCTGACAACATTTGTTGTAAGGTACATGGTTAGCAGTCTCAGAGGCATTGGTGGTTACCCTTAGAACTTAATAGAAAATGGGCGAGAAGTTGAGGAGAATGTTAAAAAGGTGGAAAAGGAAGAGTAGAAAATTGTCTACTCTAATCTCATTTTCTGGAAGAAAAAGTATTAAAACAAATAATTAAACTATTTGTAAATACCTCTAAGAAAACAAGGAGGCAAATGACAACAAATACGTCCTTTTCCAGGAACAAATGGTGTCGAGTCAAAATATTGTTCTCCTGTGATCCATTAACAGGCACTTGAGTAGGAGGAAGCAGCATGCATCCTATACCTTGATGCTGTCTTTCATAATTCACTTTGGTCAGCCCAGAGAAGAGAAGGCTCCAGGGTGACCTAATTGTACCTTCTAATATCTAAAGGGAACTGACAACAAAGAGGGATTTTTTACACAAGCATGTAGTGACAGGACAATGGGGAATGGCTTCAAACTGAAAGAGAGCGGGTTTGAATTACATTTTTGGAAGAAATTCTTTACTGTGAGGGTGGTGGGGCCCTGGCACAGGTAGCCCAGGGTAGGTGGCGGATGCCCCATCCCTGGAACTGTTCAAAGCCAGCTTGGATGGGGCTCTGAGCAGCCTGGTCCAGTGGAAGCTGTCCCTGCCCATGGCAGGGGGGTTGGAACGAGATGGTCTTTAAGGTCCCTTCCAACCCAGGCTGTTCTATGGTTTTAGGATTCTCTGTGCTTACAATTAGGCTATTACATAACCCCTGTGTTATGTTGGATGGCAGCAGTAAAGCTGGAGCAGGACAGGTGGGACAGCTGGACCCAGTGATTTCCCGTGGTTCATTGACAAAATTGAGGGCAGCAGCACACAACAATCCAGAAGATGTCACACAATCTAGTATTATTAAATATTTTAGTAATAACCTAGATTATGAAACAAGAAAGCACATGTCCTACATTTTCAGAAGCTGCATGCTAGGGAAGAAAACAAGACTTGTGAATAACCACAAGAATTAAAGAAAAGTTCTAAAAAAAGGAGAATGCAATTCAGAAACAATGCACATATTGTTCTGCCTGTAGACAAGAATTTGTTAGTTATTTGATTGCAGCTAAGTGTATTAGGAAAAAAAAAAAAAAAAGGGGAAAAAATACTCTCCTTGGTGCTTTTCCTTGCTTCTTGGTATTTTACACCAACTGAGCCTGAACTCCCTCCTTTTACATATATACTTTCAGAAATATCCTTCCTTGTATTTTATTTCTCTGGCTAACTTACAGAGGAATTTCCACGATAAAGGCTTGTATTGCCATTTTAGTATAACTCTTTAGTATGATGACCTACATTTCATTTTCTGCATATTTCCTCCTTATGCTGAGATCAAAGGAGAGCTAATGATTGAGGCACTGGTCTGACTGAAATTCCCATCCTCCTTTTGCGCTGAGGTGATGTGTGCTTGTGCTTCATGGCATTTATTTAGCAAACTGCCTACTCTGCTATTTCCTATAAACTCACTTTTTGTAAGGCCACTCACTTCCAGCCTTGGTTCTATTTCCCTTCACCCTTCATGACCCATTCCCACTGATTAATGCTGGGATGCAATTTTTCTAGAATTCGTTGTCCCAGTATTTCTGTACCTCAGCTGGATGCAGAGATCTCTCTGGTTAGTTCTGAGAACTCTAAATCCACAGAGGAGCAAAATGCACTAGGAATCATTTACTGAAATGCATGACCTTGAAATAGCATAGTTCCACAGCACAGATGGAGTTTACCAGATGTCTGAGGCTAGGAAATTATGAGATTTAAAAGAATCAGTACTTCGGAGTGGTTTAAAAAAACTGAGATTACTGGATAGGTTAGAGATACTGCAAGTATATTTAAACAAGTACATCTACATGTGGATCCATGACTTTGGTGCCCAGATTAGTTTGCCAACCCTGTCTCTCCAGTGTACACTTACCTGTGCAATGCATGCACATCCTGAGCACAGTGAAAGGTTCTCTCTTCATTGGTATGAATCGTGGGGCTCTTCCTTGAACCATCAGCACTGGCCTGATGGTGATAACCCCTCTGCTGTTGGTTGTCCAACATTTGGCTCTTCAAGCTGTCGTGTTCTGATTCCCCAGTGGTGTCTGAAATGACCAAAAATCCATGCAATGTGACATCACCATCTAGGCCCCACAAGAAGAGCTGTTCTTCAAAACAATTACATCATCTTTTAAATTTCCAGTGCTAAAAACAGGCAGGAAGGATTCTTCACCCAGAGATGTTTTGAAGCAGTGCTGTTGTTAGCAATGGGGTTTGTACACCAAGGTCCTGTCTGGAGAGAGGTTCACAAATACATAAGCATTACTCTTTCTAGGACTAAAAGCTGCTTGGGGACATGAATTTCTTTAAAAGAAATACTTTTCCCATCTCCTCTCTCTTTTTCATCCATCCTATCACCAAAGTGCCACATTTCTTTGTACCTCCAAGATGCCCCAACAGTTGAGGCTTCCCTTATTATTTAGGTCAACTCAGCTAGTGATCATAGCAACCTCTGGAACATAACAGGGCATTTCTGCTGCTAGGGAATAGAGAACAGGTTAGTCTGGCTATGTTTTCAAATGTCACAGCTAGCTGAAATCACAGCTATTGCTCAGGGAAACTCTGTTTTCTCAGCCTACGACAATTTCCCTCAGCACTGTCATTTCCTCACATAAGGGTTACTGTGGTTGAACAGGGAAAGGTTCAGCAGTTCATTTTACTTGGGTATGAGAATTGAAATACCAATGTAAAAATCTTGTAGAATGTATCTTTTTCTCCTGTCTACCATTCTTGCTGTATTTTCCTCCTATGCCTTGTTGGCAAGCTCTCTCTCCACTGATTTCCTCTGCCAGTCTTTTTCTAAGATTCTGCCACTGAGTCCCGCAGTGTAGTGGGCTCATCAAACCCCCTGTACATCTCAACACATGATGAACAATGAAGTTAACACCCTTTCCATGCTCTTCATGTCATCAACAGGCCAGGGAGCCCTTTCTCAGGATACAAGGTATTGTGAGGCACTGCTGAATGCCAGCTCAAGGACCTGGAAGGGTGTTTTTCCAAAACTCAGCAGACATACGCTGCACAGTGAGATTGCTGTCTTCTGGCTTGCCTCAGTTTAGGAATGAGGACATAGGAATGGAAGAATAATTGCCAGAGGAGAGGAAACAGCCTGTTGCAGAGTTTGAGCAATTCCTCTTCTACTCCTTTTCCTCCTGCTCCAGTCTGCATACCTCAAGGAAACCCTACACACATAGCAAAACACCCTACATTCACAATATCTTCTGTCCAGCTTCAGAGGCACTTGAGCTTTTGGTTCAAAGGTGATACTAGGAGATTTTGCCAAATCCCTCATGTTTTGACCTGTGAGGCTATGGCCAAGCAGAAAAAAGTGCTTGTTCAAATATATTTAATTAGATTGTACTGAGATGTCAGCTGAGGAATTAACATTTAATTTTCATATTTGTCCAAGTTGTTACTTACCATTCATTTAAAGAAGCAGTACTAGTGGATCACACCAGTGGATTCTGCACCAACACGTTGTAAGATCCAGTTTCTGTCACAAAGAAATTACCATCTAGACAGACAGAAGAAACATTATTATCCCATTGCAGACAGGGCATTCAAGCACAAACGTGCCACGGAATATGCCTGAGGACACCCAGAAAGACTACATCAGTCAAGTGAGCCATATTGGGGTATGAACAACACAAGCCCTTTACTTATTGTTGCTCCAGACACTCTGTTATCTTCTCCTAAATCAGCCTATTAATTCATCACCAGGAACACCACAGGTGAAGAAGCTGTTGAAATCTATTTTCTTTTTGTTGTCTTTATTTACGTACATGAGAACAAGAGACTGAAGTCAATAAGAATCAATGAGTTCAACATATCTGCTGTAGGAATGAATTACCTTTAAATATATATTTTAAAACAGATATTCTGGTTTTTTTATACTCCTATTCACTGAAAATAAGAATGTATCTGAAAAACAGAAAATATATCTAACAATGGAAAAATGGGGAAATTCAGGTAAAAGTAAACAAGGCAGCTTGATAAGAAGTGCATGGTAAACAGATATCTCACTGAGAAGGAGACTTTTCAGATATTTCCATGACATGTTGCTGCCACTTGAAATGTGGTGCCTTCTGGTGCTGTCTCAGAATATCTGGCAGAACATGTTGTATGTAATCAGACGCTATTTTTTCAATGTACAATTTTTTAAAATTCTGTCTTCTCTGATAAGCATCGTGCAAGACAAATGTTCTACTTGCCAAATAATTTCTTTCAGAAAAATTGAACAAACACATCTCTAGGATTTTCTGTTCCTAGCAACTCCAACTCTCATCTTTAAAAGTCTTAATGCAATAAAGCAAAATCTTTAAGACGCTTTGGCTCACTGTCAAATCTTCTACTAAAGGAAAGTATATTTAAAAGATATTTAAAAATAGTAGTAGTCACACAAAATCATAATGGGAAAAAACTATAATAATAATTAAATTTGCCATTAAATGTAAATATATCTTTCTGTTACATAGAATAAACAGTCACACTGGGGAGCTTACACTTGTGAGCTCACTGAAATGTGGGCATTCACCCCTCACCAAACTCACACATGTACTCAAAACACCACTTGCCTTTACTACTTTGCAGTAAATGAATGCTAATGAGTAATATTCCAGTTAACTCTTACCCAACTAAATCATTTCTTGGCTCCCCAGTCAGAACTTTTCCGCGGACATTCTCCAAAATCATTGTCAAGGCTACGGCCTGATTTTAACTAGCGACGTCTCAAAAAGCACAAAGGACAGAAAGGAAAGTGGTGAAAACAAAAATCAGCGGAGACAATGTTAAATAACACGTTCAGTGATGACAAGAGAGCTGGCAAGATATCCAACCCCAAGGTCAGCACATCTTCCCTGGCTACAGCAGAGCTTGTGCAGGAAACCAACAACTTTTTCTCACATTATCACATTGGCAGGAGCCGGGTGGGAAGTGCAGAAAGTGACCTGCAGTTTTCCTGGGTCTGGCATCAAGTCTAGTGTGTTAGATTTGCACTTCAGAACAGCTCAAGGAAATATTTGCCTACTTGGCTCCTGGCAAATGAAAACATTGAAATTCTTGCCTGAGCACTGCCTGCTAACAAGGAATGCAGTGAAACAGGAGTGGATTGGGAGACAAGAATTTTTGCACAATTTTTTCTTCTGACCATGTTCCTGTTAATATTCCTTGTCCTGTTCTAGGGATCCCATGGACCTGCTGTCCAGGCCTCCTCCCAGTGCTGAGCTGGGCCACAGGCAGAGGCAGAATGAGAGGCCTCATGTGGTGGGCAAGGCAGCTCCTCAGGACACCCAGAGTGAGCTGGCTCTTTCTGAACAGCCGTTGCTTGGCAGAAGAAGAAAAAGGCATTGAGTTTATTAAGCTCTTTGTGGCCCTTGTCATCCACCCTCTAAATCCTGCAGCCATTGTCCAAACCTCAGTTTGGACTTCGGGAGTCAGAGGTCTCGCTGAAGCACCCGAGACACTTCTCTCCACAGCTTCCCCTTTATGACAACCCCATTCTCCCATTCAGACCCCACCCCAGGGCAGCTCCAAGTACGTAACCCACGAGGACTGCCAGTCAGTGGTCAGCCCATGGATGGACCAACCAACACACATTTGCAGACATCCCGGCAGGCTGCCCCAGGAGGCCTGTTGGTGTTTGTGTTTCTCCCTCCTCCACCATCAGGTTCAAAGGGGATGCCCAAACCTCCTTCCCAAGCAGGATCATGCACAGCATGGAGTGGAAGAGGCTGAGAGCCCTCCGTGCTGCTGGTCGTGAAGCCATACTGGCACAACAGCGGGGAACAGGGCTAGTTTAACCACATGCTATGAAATACTGTGAATAAATGGAATGTGCTTTTTTCGTTGGCTACAATATGGCAGGTCCTGATTGACAGACTAGACACAAATGTGCAAACTGCACAGGCTGCACAAACAGTGCAGCCCTGATGGCTGTTGTGTCCTACACAGCTTCTGCAAGGAACTGGATGAGCCTTTCCATCTGGACCGAGCAAGGACTGTTTCTTCAGCAGCTTTATGCTCATCCTCTGCAGTCTGTGGGTAGGTGGAGAAGCCAGAGGACCCTCTGTGTCTGACCATGCCTTCATTAGCAGGGTCAACTGAGCAGGGTAGGGTGGAGTTCAATGACTTGCCTATCCCATTCTGTTTTCCAGAGGAAAGGTTTAGGTGTGCCTGCTTTACCTTCACTCCCCAGGGCACCTCAGTCTGTGCTTCTGAGGAAGCATGGTTTCTCTGACTGTGTCTGTCCTGGCCCTCTGTATATTTTTTGACCTTTTGAGCATTCTGGCATGCAGCTGTGACTGCTGCCTCCACAACCCTCAGGAAACATCACGGGCTGAGAGCGATGTGTTTCGCTAGAGAAAAATGTGGCTGACAAGTGGCTGTGCCATGCAGCTCAGGAAAGGGGGGAGGGTGAGGAGAGATTTCCTTGCTGTCTGCTTCCTGGGAGGCAGTGCAGAGAGTAGAAGGAATAAGGCAGAAGGAATAAGGCTGTGTAAGCAGCTCGTATAGATGAGGGAGGAAGAGTTGATGAGGGCTAGAAAGGCAAGGAAAGGAACCAGCTGGTTGGATCACACAGGACAAAAAAAGCACTCTTCACCAAGGAAATCCTTCCTCCCTCCTGTCCACAGTGACACAAGACCTTCTATCCTGTCCCATTTTCCATCTTTTTTATCTCTAGAGAAACTGGCCATTTCCCCTTTTACCAAGGCTTTTGGCCAGCCACTCTATTCATGGAGTGGCTGTGCCTGCTCCAAAAGCCCGCCTGCATCCCAGGTGGTTTTAAGCCTCTCCATCTTGTGGAGAGGAGACTCCCAAAAGGTCACCATGTGGTACAGAGCCTGCTGCCACTTTGTACCCTTCAGCCCACACCTAAAGAGGACTCTGAAGAGAGGAGGACACAGCAGACATTATTGTTCCTTTGTTCCCTTAACAGGCCTACCTGGCACTTCTTGGGAACACAGCCAGTGGAGCAAGGAACTATCCTGGCAGAAGATGCAACTTGTACCCCATGACAATTGCTCCACA
Source organism: Ploceus nigricollis (assembly GCA_013399945.1). NCBI lineage: Eukaryota > Metazoa > Chordata > Aves > Passeriformes > Ploceidae > Ploceus > Ploceus nigricollis. Next base: position 86,200 of record VXBC01009134.1, on the reverse strand, counting down.
GCACTGCTGTGATGGAATTACAGACCAAGGACACAGTGGTGGTACAGCCCTGGGATCAGAGAGAACAGCAGAGTCCTGATCACAGCTCGGCACCACACCAGATCACAAGCACAGCCAAACCAAGAGCTGCCAAGCTAGCTGTCCCCACAGGGACTGGGAGCAGATGAGTGTGTCTTCAGCCATGGCCCACAGCAGTGAGGATCCTTGTCTGGCTGTGGCCAAGGAGCCTCCTCTGTGGCAGGACAGGGCCCAAGGCAGGGGGAAACAAACCCAGCTTGCTCCTCAACAGGGCTGTAAGAATCCCATCACCAGGAGTTACTTGATGATGTAGCCAAAAGATCTGGTCTGTTCATATTTGGATTTTCATTTTGTTTGGATTTACCTGATGTCAGTGAAATGATAGACATTTGTATTAGTACTGGCATTAAGATTTTTTACACTTAGGCCCAAAGTAATTAAAAGGCTTTGGCTTCCAAATACTTTCGTTAAGCCATGCCTTGAATTTGCTGCAAATGCTTCTCGCTCTGTTGAAAGCAAGATTTCACACTACATGTTTGACCAAATTTCTTTGCAATTCCACTCTCAGAAAAGTAAAGTAATTTCTCATTTCATTGTAGGAAGTCACAAAAACAAACCTGTCATTCATCCATGCCCTACAGGCTTTTTGACTCTTCTTTTGGCACTTGCCTTAGTATTGGAGAATCTTCATAGATAATCAGGCAATGACGTGTAAATGCTTTTCAGTGTGGGAAGTAAAGGATAGGCCTTTCTTTTGACAGAAACAATGTCTAATGTTGACAAAACTTCAGTTTTGTTTTTGACCTTTTAGTGTGATGCTATATCTGAGCATGGATTCATCCTCACCACTTCTTTCTTTCATGTCAGTCTGTATTTAATAACGAGAGGCATAGTGCAAAGAACACCTTTTCTGGCCATGTGGGAATGGATTGCCCACAGTTATACACATTACATCCAAAGCAGCACGACTGCATTATTTTTGTGTCTCAATATATAAAAAAGCTGCCCTAGGGATAACAGGCAGGTCTAAGTAATATACACATAACATAAGGGCTCCTGCTGTGTATTTTTGACACTCCTTAAGAGTGAGAATTAAGATCCATGACTCCCATCTCTCAGCTGATAACATCAAGACAGGCTGCAGTGACTGCACAGAGCCTTTCTGAAATCAAATTGGTCTCTGTGCAAACACAACAGGTCGCATGGGGACTGTCAGACAAGAACAGTTTAGAACTGCAGCATGTATAGAAACAAGCCCTGTTTCCTGCAGCAGGTGAAGCTGTGCCTGATAGTGGTCTCTGACTCAATTCTGTGACACAGGGACATGCTTTTGCTGGGGACATGGACAGCAACTGCCACCAGCAGCTCATAGCTATGCAAAGAGGTGATCTCTGGCGGAAGAAAATCCAAACATCACCGAATAATTAGTCTTGCATTCCACTTGAGATCTCTCCCACACAAATGGGAGAAGGTGTGTCATGACTCAGATCACTGCCAAAATAGCACAGCATTTTGCAGTTTAATTGTTTCAACAGATCATTTATTCTTTCTGTAAGAACGAGCTTGACTGGAGCTCTCATCCTTGGAATACCAGGGTGAACTTCATCAAATGCAGTTTACTTTTCCTGAGTGACTAACAAGACCCCTGTGGGAAGTACAGCAGACTGCACACTCCTTAGCAGAAACTGGTGCTCAGGACGTTCCCCCTGAACATGAGGAAGAACCTCTTTACTGTGCAGTGACCGAGCACTTACCAGGCTGCACAGAGAGGGTGGGGAGTGTCCCTCAATGGAGATATTCCAGAACCATCTGGACACAATGCTGTGCCATGGCACGACCCTGCTTGAGCAGAGAGGTTGGACGAGATGATTGTCCTGAGGTCCATTCCCAGACCCATTCTGTGATTCTGTGAACTTAGTGATTTCTTCACTTAATGTTTTTTTTTTCCCCCTAGAAATGTCAGAAGTGGCTTCTTGTTTTAGTAGTTTTAGTTCAGCATTTACACATTAGGGACTTGGTAAGTATTTTAAAATAGGTTTGTAATAAGTTCATAAAACCTTTGTAAAATCTCAATGCATTCAGCATGTACTTTTATATGTCACTCCAGCTTTCTCAGAAATAAAAATTAAGGCAATGAATCCCTAGTTAGACAATTAAAACACTGGATACTGAAACGTTTTTCAGAGAAATATATGAGGGCACAGGTGTGACTACCAACAAGCTCTTGGGCTCTCTAACCATGCAACTACCATATTAAGAGAAAAATACACAGATATAGGAAGTCATTTGTAGAAACAAAACAGAGTAAGGGGCTACAGTTTTCCTGGTTTTTCCCTACTGGATGATAAAGATGTATTTGTATAATTTCCTGACCCACTACGTTGAGATTGGATGAATTTGATTTGATCTCACTGCAGGGTTCCTGAACTTGAAGTATGCATGGTGAGGCAAGCAAAGTACTCAGCAATCCAGCCCAAGAGTGCCATCTTATCTACCCTTTTTTAAGGGATTAATGCAACACTGGCTGCAATTGGTGAGGTTTTTACTGCAGACCTAATGAGAATTGTAGCTGTCAAACATGACAGAAAAAAGGGTTCTGCAGCCACTGTGGAGGATACATGAACAAACAGGAAATAGATCTGCTATTTAAGTGTCCTAGTGTTTATCTGCAAGCAATCTGTAAGTGCACACCAAACACATTAGCTCTTTTAAACTCATAAACGGAGACAATTCCATTTCACCTTTACACAGAGATGGCCTTGTTTCTTCAGGAGGGTGAGCCACAGGTCACAGGCACAGGCAGAATTCTGCAAGGCAACAGGGTCACTTACCTTATCTTAGTCACAGAAATGGCACGTGAACTGTGAGAGAGTCCCCAGGACCTTCCTTTGATGTTGCCACAGAGGCTGTGTTTCAGCTTTTAGAAGCTTTCTTCACACTCCACTGCTGCAATGGAATGTTTGGATTTAATTCACTACTACTAATAAAATAATATTTATAAATATAGGTACTTAAGACAGGAGGTAGTCTGTGATCCAGCAAGCAATATTTATGGGTTTTTATTATTTTTTTAATTTTTAAAGGCCAAGCTTAGGAGAAATGAAGCACAAGGGTGGCAATTCAATCCATACATCCTTACAGAGCAAATCTTCCTGAATCTTTCAGCTCCAGACAGCGCCTGCCCAGAAGGCAGTTTGCACTAGTTACTAGTGAACTTTGCCCTTCCTTAAATAACACATATAAAAAACACCAGCAACACAAATAATGTTCTCCCCATCATCCCCTTCAGTAGCTGAAACAGAAATTAGTAGAATGAGAAAAGCAAATAAACCCACCACACATATGATGATGCTGAACAAACGTGAAAGCTCAGCTGCAGTCTGGTTTGCAACAGCCCTTCACCTCCACTTGGAACAGCCAGCCATGGAACAGCCAGCCATGACTTCACTGATGTACACATTAGGGATAAAGAGTAGATTCACTTACACAGTAGTTGCAGTGACAGTGATTTATTCAATAAAAAGCAGCCCATGTCCACCCCATCACAAACCTCTAGTAAATAGATTCTATTTATCTCTCCACCTACTTATTATTCCAGTCTTCCTCAGCACTCATGATTCTCTCAGCAGTCACAGCATCTGAAGCCTTGCTTCACCAGCACTCATTTCTTCAGTTCAAACCTCACCAGAGACACCCCCCAGTAGGAAAGCTTGATCCCCACTCAATAGGATTATTTCTGAACTCCCTCCACGGGCTCCCAAACCCCTCACAGCAATTCCTTACTTTGCCCTAGGATGGTCACAGTAGTGCTCTAACAGTAAGGCATCTTTCCCTTCACAATGTCTTGAAGTCCACTCTTTCAAGGAGTTCCTTTGTTGGTCTCTTTCCTTTGTGTTCATGTTTCCCAGTTTCAGTGATTGACACAATCTCACTTCCATCATCACTGCCATTTCCTCCTTTCTCTCCATAAAGCTTTCCCAAGCAACTCTTCTCACTGAAACTCTGTGTCTTTGCCATCATCTCCTTTCTTCAGCTGCAATGTGCTAAACCCAAGATTTTGTTCAAGCACATTGGATACAGAATTACAGTTTATGGAAGGCTTTTTTGAGATCATAAATGTCTGAGATCAGAGGTCATGTATCAGGCTAATACAGTGTCCATTACATGTGTCCTCAAGCTGTGTTTGATGCATTTGTAAAAACAGAAATAGCAGTAACAGCAAGGAAAGGAGTAATTGCTGAGAATTTCCAAGAGCTGCAGCACATGCCAGGCATAAAAGAAGGAGATGATTGTAATCAAGGTTAGACCCCCTCTGTTAGAATTGTCTACTTGCCCCTCACACCAAGATTTTTCACTGAGTTGTTTTGATGCTCATCACCTCTAAGAGGACAAAATGAAAACCCATTATCCCACAGGTTAAGGTGAATAGCTAGTAGGTGTGCTGGGAACATCATCTGACAATTGTAGTAGCTTGTTTCCCCTAAGTGAAGAGCAGAAAAAGGTATTGTGCATCAGAAAAGCATGGAAGTTTCCTGAGGCTTCTCCTTGGACACTGTTAATCACACATAATCCTTACCTTAGAACCTTTCCTTAGGCATTGTCAAACAGAAAAAGAAAGAACAAGATTTAAAAGTTCAGGACGTCATTAAAAGCATGGTTAAGGGCCAAATTAAAGGAGGAGAGCAATGGAGGAAGGTATTGGAAGGTGGGAAACAGTGTCAAAGGTAAAACTAATTTTAAATTTAAAAAACCCCAAATAACAGAGAGTGGGAAGCTAGTGATCATGAATAAAAACAGAGCTGATAACCTCTGAACATCAAAATATTCCAATATACAATATCAGATCATTCCAACCATGTACATACCGGGAATAAAGCCAAGAGACTGGAGCAAAGGAAATGGAAGAATATGAAGGAGAGAAGGAAGTCTAGAAGTATCCATTTCAATAATGAACCACTTCACAGTTTTCCCAGTTTCACTAAAATAGATCATTACAAGCAAGCAGCATTTTCCAGAGGGAAGCAAGTTAATAAAAAAATTAAAATACTATCAGCTCTTGCTATAAATGATACTTGTCTCTGTGCCCAGATATTTTGCCTTTGGGAGCAAAGCAGGTTTTTTCCCCCCATCTGCTGTTACTGGAAAGATTTTACAATATTTCCTCATGCTGCCTCCCCATGGTTCCAGAGTATAACTTGGTGTAGACTGGGGATATGGATAGATCATGACAAATTTTATAGAGAGGAACAAAAGATGATAAATGTGGTTCTAAAAAGTTAGCTGTCAAGGTCATCTGCTGACAGCTTCCATATGACTGCCAGATTACTGTTTGAGTTAAGGTTGGAGTTAATGCTAAGTACAGGAATATCAGACAGAAGCTAAGAGTCTATTTCTGAATACAACATAGAGATAATTAACACAAATTACACCACTTCTAATAAATTACACCACTTCTAATGAATTAAAAAAATGTAGACAAATCCTGTGCTCAGTCAGACAGTTTCAGTGCAGAAGCTCACATTCTAGGAGTTGGCTCTGACACAGTGGAGAGACTAAAGAGGCAAGAGTAACAAGGGCAGGCAAGAAAACAGGCAACAAAAAAGCAAATAAAGTCAAACAGGAAGCCAGGACTTTGAGGATGCAGCTCCTTATTTGCTCAGCCTCCATCTTCTAAAAGCTGTGACAAGGTTCCCCCCCAAAATATTTTGTTATAACACCTTTTCATAATTTCTGTTTTGTTCTATTCAGCAGTCACTCAAAAGTTATATATGGAAAGTAATATTAAAGGTTATGAAAAAAGCAGAGTTCAAATTTTAAACAGACATGCAAGTGAACCTTGTCCTTGCCTCTTCACTGGAGGAGAAAGGTGGGAACTAATATTGTACACCTCTGCTAAATATTCACCTGATGTAATAAGACCTGCACTAAATAAACTCTCAAGTCAACCACATTTAAGAAGTTCACTGGAATTTTCTGCTTTTTTTATGGAAGGGTCTTCTAACTAACTTTTGCAGATCATTCAGTATGAGGTCTTACAGAGCTACAGACATGATATAATCTTCCCTAATTACTATCAGTCATTATTTCTTCACTATTCATCATTGTTTTTCACACTCTGGTAGATTGCTTGTCCTCATTTTAATCAGTCAACTCATCCCACGAGTCAGAATCTGTAAAAATGTCAAGTCAATACTTAATTCTGTTAAAGCTGAAATTGAAAACCTTATCTCATAAACCAAACTACATTTTGCAGTCTGGGCTCTGAGTCAAAGTCAGGTGACGTGAGGGAAAGTTCAGAGAATCAGAAGAAATTCCTGGAACATCTTGTAAGCCAGTGACAATAAATTGTGTGTCTCACCAAATTCCACCTCAGGTAGACCCCTGCCACCCTACACTAGAGTATACTGTCACAGGCTTACCATTTCCAGTAAAGATTATTGTATTTTAGTGGGGACTGATTCTGCATCCATTAGTGGCCTGCTTAGTGCTGAAAGGCTTGATGATTTGCTCAAGATATCTAGAATAGTATATTATCACTCAATTATTGGAAAAGCAGCAGGCAGACTATGTAATGGTTCTCTCTCTCTCTCTCTCTCATTATTTTTTTTTAAATTAATAACAGAGGAGACACTTTCCTGCTTTTACCTGCAGGAAAATTCTGTAATCCTTAAATACACAGAAATCACAAAGCAGAGAGAAATTAAAAGGATATATATAAAGGTGCCTTTAAACAACAGTAGATACTAAATCTACAAAGTTTTTCTAATTTCAGAGCTTCAAGAGGACACCATTTTTGTGATTTACAGGAAGAGAAGAGACTCGTGTTCCTGCTTAGATGTTTGCTGGGAACTCAGTCTCCCAGCATGGTGACTTTTTACTTGATGGTTTAGATAGATGGACGATTGAATTTACAGCCAAATTACCTTCATAATATTAGTAAATGAGACTGCACTGCTCTGTATTTATAGTCTTCTTGGAAATGTGAGATTCATCTGCCCTTTCAGAGACAGACATCAATGAACAGACTAAGAACTCCAAGCCAAACATTTTCCAGTAAAAATAATTTTATCTACTTTTAGGTTCGTATTATTTTACTTATTTTAGATATAATCAAGCAGATGCAGTAAAAACATAGGGTTTTGAGCTGCTGAGAACCCTGAATTTTCTGTGAAAGGTAAGCTGAAATAAGCCAGGTAGGAGGTGTGTCCCTGGATGGGACCTGTTCAGCCCCCAAGAATGAGGAACATTTTGTGACTCCTCAAAACACCCTAGGATAGCTTTAGGGGCATAAGTAAGGAAAATGAAAATTAAACAAAACAAAAAAATCTGAGCTGGGAAACTTAATAATTTCTCATCTGAATGGGTCCTACAGCAGAGCAAGTGCAGTCTTTAGAAGTGTCAACACTAAATGTGGGCACTCACCTCTCTGGGAAATACTTGTCCTCCAGTCACTGCTGGGCCCCTAACTACAAACTCAGGTCACCAACATGTGGGGAAAGATTGCTGTGTTTAAAAAATCACTTGTTTTAGTAAAGCAAAACCTAAAACATGAAGAAAGATACATAGATTTATAAAAACCCTAAAAAGCATTTCTTAGGTATGGCTCTTTAGCTGTTAGCATGGACTTCATTAACTGAATTCCCAGATAGCCTTGAGGCATGACCAGAAAAATATTGGCAAGATCTCCCACCCTGAGCAATTGGACATGAATTTTTTACTCCCTCAAACATAAATAAAACACAAAACTCTGCTGCTGACTAAAACCAAAACCAACCCCTCCCTCATTTTTTACACATCACTTACTCAACAGAAATAGGGTGGGGTTAAAGGGTCCCTGCAGTTTGGGAAGGGGGATGCAGAGCTGCAACAGAAAGGGGACAAAAGTCACTATTTTGTTATCCTCCATGCTGGCAGCCACATCCCCACTGCCCACTGTCCTGCCTGCAACCCCACATCCCACTGGGACACTGCAGAGAGCAACTCCAGCTCAGAGCAGCCTGTGCTAGAAGGAGGTACAAGCACTCCTCTGCCTGAGAGCATCATTAGGGTTTTTTTTGGGTTTGGGAGAGGACAGAGACTGTTTGAAATCACAGTTGCCTCTCCTGAGCAGTGAGATTCTGAGGAGATTTTTTTCTCTAAGTAGCCCAATTTCAAAGGACTTATAAGACCTGTTTAGGAAAATGAGGAAGGGTCTTCACTGTTATCCTTTTTGTCTTGCTATCCTGCAAATGAAACACAAACTAACCCTAACTTGTAACTTACAACTATTTTGCACCTGTTTCTTTGGTGTGCTTCTCACAGAGGAAGAGTAAGTCCAGGCTGCCACCACACGAGGGCTGGTGAGAAGGTCAGACATGAAGCTCTTGCAAACCTGTGCTCCCACCGTGCCTGCCATGATCCAGCTGGAGAACTCAGAACTGCTGAGGGTTAAAGCACACTCCAGGATACAGGCTTGGCTAGCTGCTGTTATCCAAACAAGCTGGCAGCAACTCCCTTTTCCACTGAGAAGAAAGGCTTCTGTGTTAGACTTGATAACTTCACCTTTCATCCAGTTCTCCTCCTCAGTATGAAATGAAGTGAAATGGGAATCCTGCATGATGGACTTAAGGCCATCAGCTTTTTGTTACTTTTTCAATCTTTTTAAAATTATGCAACGGAGTACCTGGGAAGTTCTGAGGAGTTCTTGGCCCTTAGGCACACCTGGGAAAGATGGGTTTCTAAGTCAGACTTCCAGCTTGATTTGTGTGCTGCTTTGAATCTGCTGCTTTTACTGTTTCTGTTTTTTTGCCTTTTTTGCAGTGCCTCCTCAAACAGTGAATTCTTCCACATTCAGGTTGTCTCCCACCATGCATTTATGGAGCCCAGTAAGACAAACTTCCATCCAGGTCTTGCTGAAACAGAGGTAAAAATCTAGTTTGATTCTTGCTGGGGATATATATACTTCACTAAATTAATGGGATTTAAACACTGACTGTATTTTTTTAATGGCTTTAGGAAATCAGTAAACTCCTATTTGAGAGCTGGTACTTGAAATAATCTCCAAAATATAGCACGCAAAGTGAAGCAGAAATGCAAGCCTAGCTAGAAACCTGAGCATGGCAGGAGGTTTTTGTCTGAGTCCTGCCTTGTTCCTGGACACTCAGGCATACACATAATGCCAAGGAGGGGCATGGAGCAAGGACAGAGGGGAGCTCACCCTGAACAAGCACAGCAGTGTAATGAAAAACACCTTGGTGAGCAAAGGAGAGTGTAAGAGCTGTGAGAGCACGGAGTGAGTCTTGGCTTCAGTGCTGGAGGAAGACTACTGGCCTCTCAAATGAACAAGATCTGTTCCTAGCAGTACCTCTTTCACCAGTTTCTCTTCAGTGAGACAATCAACAGGACCCTGGATAGGCTCATCAGGGTAATATCAATTCTAACAATGCTTTTAAGTGCAGCAAAAAAAGAAATGTCAGGACAAATAAGCCAGGGAAGATACACATGTGCTGTATTTTCCCTGAGTGATGGAAAAGAACAGGTGGCACAAATCCCCAAACCCCACCAATTTAGAAAGTTTTTCCCCTTTGATTACCCAATGCACTGTGCCTTTTATTCTGTCTTTGCTGTATCAACCCACACATGATCAGGCAAAAAAAAAGGAAACAATACTGATTTTTTGAAACTATAAGGACCTAAAGCTCCCCATGAGCACAAAGGACCAAAGACCTGGGTTCACACAGCAATCCCGACCTGCAGAGACACTGTGTAATCCTGCTTCCTTTTTTCTCCTAAGCAGAACAGAAACTGCACTTACATCCTGAAAGGCAGAGTCACCAAAGGGCGTGCCAGATGACCCAAGAGACCTTTTGCATCTCTAATGTCTGATTCAGTGCAAAGAATGCAGACCTGTGAATCATGACACTGAGCTGAACAAGCAGTGACACAGCTGGAGCCGAAAGACCTCCAAACATCGCCACTCACCCAAGGCATTATTGTAGGCATATAATGAACAGAAAAAGTTGATGTGCTCGAGACAGAAACACAAACCAGAAGGCAGTCTGCCAGCCTGATCCTTCCAGCAGCAGGTTTCCTTACCCAGGTGGATTCTTTGGGCTAAAGACTGCGTGGGCAGGGGGTGGGAAAGAATCCCAAACGTGGTACCTCTCAGGCAGGTGGAGGATCTGATTCACATTGTAATCATTTGCAATAGCCTGCAGCCAGAAGGCCAAACACTGTCATCTCCTCAGATCTCACAAGCAAAGCAGTGTAAGCTGGATCAATATTTGCAGTGGAAGGTCTCCAAGTGGCACCAATGTGGGCAGGAAACGATGCTGATGAGAGCTGGGCTCGACCCAGCTCTGAGCCAGAACTGCAGGATGAGGTTTGGAAGGAATTACTCAGGCAGTGTTGCCACTTCTTACACAGGGCTTTGAAGGCCAGCCCTGGTGATGAGGGGTCAAGAAAAGCACTTTCTCTTGGAGTAGGGTTACCTGATACCCTGGACAATGTCCAGCCTATATAATTGCATCCTAACTCCTTGCTGCAGCTGGACACAACAAGGATTTGCCTTCCTAGCCAACCCCCTGAAGGGCCCTGGGCTCTCTCTTTATGTGCAGTCCAGAAACACAGTGAACTACAGTTCTAGCTAACTTTGGAAATTTAACAGGCTGAGGTTACTGAACTTGCCCCAAAATCTTAGACTGATTTCAATGAAACCTAAGGATATGCTTAAGGAATGCATTGGTTTCTTGAGCTGTTGTCTCCAGTTAAAAATAGTATTCCAGTAGATAATTCTAAGTGTGAAATGAGGATCTTTGCATATGCTTCAGCCCATTTTGTCTAATGGACAAAGAATTTGAGACTGAAAAAATAAGTACAAGCAAAACACAGTTGTCTGCTTGTTACTGAAACAAACACCAAGTCATATATTCTCATTGTCATAAAAAAGACTTCATGGGGACAAAGAGACTCAATGCTACAGCCTGCAGCAAAGATACCATTAATAAAATAAATCACATCATTCAGCACTACAAGTGGTTCACTTTAAAGGCAAAACATAGGGAGAATAGGACTGTGTGTAGTTGGATGAAAGAGTACAATCTGTATCAGTGTACTGCACACGTCAACACTGCTCATACAATGAATAAAGAGGAAATGCAACACAGTCAAATACCTTTATTAATCTTCTGCACAATGACCTTCTACTAAAGTCATATAGCCAATGGTCTACATGCTATATAAGCTATCAGATTGCTCCCCTATGAATAAATAAAATTCCACAGGAAAAAAAAATGAGGATGAAAGCTCAATTATTGGTATCTTTTAAGGCTTGCAGGCAAATATCTCAATAAAACATAAGATGACTTGGGGCCAAAAAGGAGCACACTGAAGTTTTTCAGCATAAGCAGCAAACTGATACTCCTGTTAATACCAATTTCAGCCAAATTTGACATACCACTTGAGATTATTTTTTATCTTCATGCAAATTAGCTGGCTGGGGGACAGAAACCCAAGCAAGCAGTCACACAGAGAGGAAAAATGGGTACTGTGAAAGAACAGGCAGACTAACAAGGGCATCAATACTGACCTACCAGTCAACCCTCCATAGCTATACATTAGCCAAAATGCTACTGCTCTTCCAGAGAAACACAGAAAGGGAACTAGAAAGTCTTATAAAAGCAGAAGGAAAAGCAGTGTGGATATGAGCATGTGAGGAAGGCACAAATGTAGATAGGAAATCTACATTAGCTCTGCTGTGAACAAAAAACTTGCTTTTCTCATGGAATCTTATAGTGCTTTTCGACTGAGAAATCCACAGGCCAAACCCTTTGTCCTGCAAAGGAAACTTGGTGTCAACACAAAGTGCAGGTTTAAATCAGACAGAGGTTCTAGCACAGAGTGCCCAGAATCTGAGGAGACTTTGTGGTGCCAGCCATCCTACAGCCCCCTCAGACAGCCTGTGACAGGAGCAGGGCTGATCTGAAATGCATTGCATCACGTCTTCCTGTAACACAAACAGCTCTCAGTATGTCTAAGGTTGATTTTTGGACAGGAGAGGTTCTGAATTGGAGAAATGCAATAATCTCCCCAAATTGGTGCTGAGGTACAGACTGTGATTTATCCATCCATTTGGTTATTTACATGCTGGGAAATGTGTAAATAAATGCTTTCTAAATACTCACCAAACTTTCAGACAGCTCACAGACACACTCAGGTACAGTCAGAAAATAGTAAAAAGTCCAGAACAGCTGCTTAGAAAGTGGAGTCAAATTGTCAAAAGATGAATTTGCATGAAAACTCTACATTGAGTATTGAAGGCAAAAGTAAAAGCTGAGGCAGAGTGTGCTCAGGAAAAGATGCCATCAATTAATTCTGTAAATGAGGATGAGCTCCATCAGGAGGGAGAACAGTGCAAACACAACCCATCTTCAGTGCCTTGCAGGGGTAAAGGGAAGGGTCCCTTGGGTCTGGGACACCACAAGCACCCAGGCACGCTCCATTTCAGCTCCCACCACCAGCATGGCTCTGCTCCTCACCTGACTGCTTGGTCCTGGCAGAGACCTCGAGCAGGAGTGTTGGGATTTCCCGCCCTAGAGCAAAACCAGCCTGCTTGATGGAGTAGGAGCTACCCTCCTAACTAACCCTCTACAAAATATGATAAATGTGGTTTAGCTGCACTGGCTCCAGATGAATTAGACAAGTAAGGACTAATTAAAACTGACTTTAAATCAATAAAGCAAAGAGCTATGATTACATGAATATATAATTGGACAACAGATCTCCTACAAAAGGGTCTGATTCAAAGTCCATAAGAAAAATTACTTCAAATAGCATCCTTCACAGCTGCATTCCCTTTTAGAGCACAGAAGAGATGCATAGCTGTATTTAGGATCTCCAAGCAGAGAGCCCAGAAGCAGAGTAAGAACTGAAGAGTTTTTATGCCAGCAGAAAGGTATCCTTTCTTCTCCTCTCCTTTCTTCTTTACATGANAAAAAAAAAAAAAAGAGAAGGAAATGAAAAGAAAATGGATCAGTTGAAGCCTCCAGGGAAGATAACCTTCAAAGGAAATTTAGCGGAAAATTGAAGAAAATAGAAGCTGAGATTTCTCATGTACCTCATGGCTACAGAAATAGATAAGTAGGAGGAAAGGCTGCAAGCAGCTTTGCTCCTTTTTGTGACAAGAGAGAAAGCCTCAGCCCGAGCCATATTCAATCAGTTCCAAAGGGAGAGAGATAACAAGAAGTTAGAAATACCCATGATAGGTTTGAAGTCTACTGCTTCTGGACACATATCATTGAAAAGAATCTGAAATTTCAACACAGAAGAGTGAGAGAGAATCAAGTGATCAATATGTGACACCCAAGCAAACTTTTAGAAGTAACCAGTGTTGTCAAACCACCATTAGGCTTTCAGAAACTTTTCCCTATAATTACAGTTATTTATATGAATGTGTAGAAAACTACTACTTCATCTCCATCCCAACACTCCTGAGACTGTGGCATATGAGTACAGCTATACTAACAACCCAAATGTAACACTTCATCCCACCAACATGTTGTTGCCTGCACGGGGAAGGGAGACTCTAGGAAAAAAAAAAAAAATGAGACAGAAACATCAACATTAATATCTCTATTTGCAATTAGGAGCAGTTCCAAGAGACAGGGGTTGTTTTGTTTTGGTTGAGGTTTGGTTTTCTCTTTGGAGTTTTTTAGCAGGATACAGACTGAACACTGGGTGAGCAGAGGGATCAGAGCAAGAATTCAGTGTTCCCTTGGCTATACTATCCTTAACTGGCAGCAGGGAAAAAGATCAGTGTTTTCTTTAAGGTTTCTTGGCTTAATGAATTTGCCTATTGTAGCAGTGTGTCCCTGAAGTGGGCAAGTCTGCTGGAGGGAGAAGATGGCACAGAAAGAAATGTGAGATTGTCTTCTCTAAAGTGAGGGAGAAGAGTTTAGCAGAGCCCAGCAAAGGAGGTGCTGCTTGTATGTGCAGGGGAAAATCTTGCACACATCTGTGGTACCCACTCCCTTCTGAGACCAAACCATCCCACTGCTGGGCATCCTCTGGTACTTGCAGAATTAAAGATGATCCCAACAGCAGGAATCTCAACAAAGGGTAGCCATGGAAACAAGACACTCCTACCAAAAAAAAAAAAAAGCTATTCTGTACCATTAAGGGATTGCTGGTTGCACCTCATTTTCTCTCACACACTTTCTCTGCAAACTGCACCTGCAATTTTAAGATGATGTTTGAAAATTACTTGAATCCTTTAAAACAGCCTCATCACATACAAGCATTGGGGAAAGAGTGGAAACTCTTCCAGTTGCCCAGCTCCCTTCCATGGTTGCTGGCCTGTGATCAGCACTGGCGGTAGTCTTGCAAAACAAATAAATCTTTAAACAATGAGCTACAGATTAAAAGCCTGAGAGGATCCCCTGTGACCCATCCAGAAATAAGAGCATTACAGAGAGGGCTGGAGGCCGGTGGTGCAGAAATTTAAGTCACTGGAGACGTGAGTTCATATTTGATGCATGGGTAGAGGTGAAATGGGCTTCTGGCCCTCAGACACTTCAGGGATTTGTTCCAACTGCAGCACTTGCACAGTAGCTTTTTCCTGATGAGCCTAAGGACTGGAATAATGGATGTCCTGTAGGCAGAAACAACTGAGCTTCAACAGCAGCACTGTGTGCAAATCTGTACTCAGTACCTGCTTTGTTTGTTGTCAGAAGCACCACGGGGTACCTGTCATCCTTGGGTTTAAACACCAACTACATGAGTGAGATCAGTGTAATACTAAACCTGGCCAGGATCATTTCTGCCACTGACCAGTGAAAGATGCATATTTCCCCTTCTCCTTATCTCTCTCAGACTCAGATAAAGTGTGTGCATCTGCTGGCAACCCTCCCTCTTGAGCACAACTGTACATTCCTTGGGACATCCAGAGGAATACAAGCAGCACAAGGACATGTTGTAACAGAGAGTGTGTATGCAAAGCAAGGTGTGCTACCCCTCACCCTGAAAACTTAGAAAGGGAAAACATGGACAGTCCTCCCTTAGCTGTCCTTGATGGGGAATCAGTTCCATGCCAGAACGATCAGAAAAGAAGTAGTTGTTCCAAAAATCAGAGAAGTCAGTTGCCATCTTTTTGAAGCTGCTATTTCTCCCAACAGCACAAGAGAGAAACACAATTCCTTTGGGCAACAGCCATCCCTATGCCAGGACCTGGCTCCCCTCAAAGGAGGAAAGGAAAAACTCAGAGCAAGAGGCCTCGAGCAGCAGTGCTTCCCTTTCCTTCATGGCACAGGCAGTGCCCTCGTGCACCACACAGCCCTTGAGGGAACTGACCATCGCCTTCACTGCACCCTGCTCAGGGCCCCAGCTGCATTTACCTGGTGAAAGAAGAATGATTTCATTCAAAATGCAGTAATATCTCAAAACCCAGTGGCTATGAAAAAAAGGACACTGCCACAAGATTCCTACCTTCTATAAGGCATTGAGCAGTAAATCCAGGTCATTTTCCATTAAAAACAAAGCAAAAAACAAACCAGACAAAGTAGGTGCATAAAAGGATTTTCCCCTACTGCTGACACTGAATATAAATTAAACCAAATTGTTTTCATAATTTGAAACCTCTGGTTTCTCCATAATTACAATGTTGTGAAATGAGCAGGAACAGCTAATATATACCCACAGGGAAAATTACATTTAGTGACCCTATAATGATCCAGGATGAAGAAGATGCAATAAAGGAACCCACAGTATTCACTAATGAATAAGAACAGTAAGAAAGGAGGAAACTAAACTTAACGAATGTACATAGAATTCTGATGTAGAACCTGCAGGCAAAAGTAGCCAACAGTTTTATTCCAGCAATGGTCTTAGCCATAAAACACTTCATTAGTGACAATCAACTTTCCCCATCTGCAGAATGCTCAACAAAAAACGATTTATATATATTTAAAAGTATTTTGCCTTTACAACATGCTGTAAAGAGGTCTTAATATCTATTAAAAATGAAACATTCTGATAAAAACTACTGTAAAATCACCTGATTTTAGAGTGGCTGCTTCCATCTGCTTTTCCCTTGTACTGCTGAACAGTCTTTCTGTTGACCATCAAAATTAAAACAATATCACAGTGATAATGTGCTTTCCTTTTTTTTTTTTTTTTTTTTTTTTTGTCTTTTTTTTTTTTCTTTTTTTTTTTTTTTTTTTTTTTTTGTCTAGGTTTTTATTATTATTTGTTAAGTGCCTAGAAAAAAAAACCAAAACTAAAAGCAAACCACTTACACAGATGATTATGGAAAATTACAGAATTACAGAATGTTAGAAGAAATTTCCCTTCCTACACACAATCTTCCCTTGTTTCTTTCTCACAATCCTTTGCTCCTTGCAGTATGAGAATATCCATGAGAGTAGGTCAAGAGAAGGCAAAAATCAGTCGAAGCCCTTATGGTATGGCTCAGCTTATGTGGTGTTAGCTGATGGCACAGCATACCATGGTCCATACATGTCTAGCACATATTATAAACATACCATCCCTTTCTCCATAAAACCTACCTGACAATCTGTATAAGATTCAAATCACAATTTTACAGAGGGAATAGTTGGCTTATAGTTAACACAATGTCCTGGCTAAAGCCCAGTGTGAGGAGTCCCTTTTGGGAAAGGGGAGCTCCCTCTCACTGACGTAGTTTGCATGAATTAAACTGCAATTGCACATCACATTTGCACTGTACCAACTCTGATTCATGTTCATGCCGGGGCACATAGAGACAAAAGCAGAGAATAAGCTTTAGCCTGCTCCAGCACCATTAAAAAATGCAGTAGTCCATACAGGCAAACCCTGCCTACTTAACATTCCTATCCTTCAGGATTAAATATACACTTGCCTCTAGAGTAAAATTACATCTGGTATCAAAACTTGACACTCTATTCTAATAGCTTTATAAAATTTCTGAGAAGGGTGAGCATCATGACTGCGACTTTCTTCCAAGTCCATGAGAAACCGTTCTCCTACCTCTCAGAAGCTGGTAGAAAAGTGCTCTGAGCTGGTAGAAAAGACTGATTGGTCAGAAAATAGGATTCCAAAGAATTTTCTAAAAAATTTTAATTTTAAAAATTTACTCTTAAAAATTTTGAATTCTTTATTAAAATAGTCTCATGTTACATACAGTGTTATAGGCAGCAGACAAATAGATGATTGGCATTTTGATTGTGCATTAGAAACTCCTCACTGATAAACAAAGAGTGTAAGACATCCTGTACAAAAGTTCCAAGTACGTGCCTTTCTTATAATCAGAGCTGCCCACAGAAGTTAATAAATACCTCAGAGACTCATTTCATCTCTCAGCAATCTGCTAGATGAAGAATTGTGAAGCCATTTATTCTGCAAAATCCCATTAGTTTTTGATAAACTCTTTCAGACAAACGGTAATTTTGAGTGATTCACCTGAACAAAATAATGCGCCCACACTTTCAAAATGCCATTGGGGTGAGGTCAGGCAGAGAATGAGTCTGCCAGGGTAAATGACTGCATTTGTCTCCTGTCACAGTCCTTCTCTTTGGGCACAAAAAGTACTTCCCTAAGATTACAATTTGACAGAGATCGAGAAAACGGATTGATTTTTAATTTTCAGGAAGTTTTCAAGAAATTTAGAGTTATAGACTCTTTTAAAAAGCTTCAGATGCTCTGAGAGTACGTGGGGCTGTGTGTGAATGGGGAAGTGCTTATCCCTGTGGGTTTCGGTGTAGGGGAACCAAGGAGCACCCTCGTTTCAGTTACATATTGCTACATTATGCACAGTTGTGAACATTTGTGGAAGGAACCACACAGTACCTGGGTTTCAAAATACAACACAGTCCTTGGCAGAGATCCCTAATCCCCTTTGAATGAGGGCTGCTAAGCTTTTATGTAGAAACAAGCTTCAGCAAATTTGCAAGAGGTACAAGAGGTTTGTTCTAAGGATATCAGCTGCAGCCCTGACCCCAAGACAGACAGGAATAACTGCTACTCCAAGCATGGTTAGCACCTGCCTGTAGATTTTGTAGTGAGTGCACTAGAGGAAAAGCCATCCCATTGCACTCAGGTCCAGTCCTCCTTGTCCTCCTCCTGTGGGGAGCAACAGCCCAGCCTCAGCCAGCCCCAAGCCCCTCATGCTCCAGGTTTCAAGATTCCATCTTATTCATGTTTCCTTGGCTCTGACTGGGACACCAACAAACTTCCTCATCACTTCAGACCAACTTCTAGGGAATGACAACCTTCCTTGTCTGCCTTTTCAATGATCTGATGTACTAGTCCCAAACCTAGCACTGAGAAAACTTGAATTCACACTCAGTTACTGCAGTGCTGACATTGCAGCGTGGCTGTGCATGAGGTAATACTTGTTTGGATCCAAACAGGGCAAAGATGATCATCAGTCAGTTATTCCCAAGCTTAAATCCTGTTTTCAGCACACAAATTCTGCATGGAAACAACTAAGACAAGACCCATTTCTCTAAGTAGCTGCTTAAGTTATGAAAGCTGAGGCTTAGTGGCACTCCAGAGAGACAAGTATCTTTTGCTCAGTCACAAGCACCAGAATTCATTTCAGACATAGGAACATCACATAGATACAAGCAGTCAAAGAAAATTGCACTGGATCTCTATTGGGCAATCTACACAACCCAGCTGGATTTTGAAATGATTCCATGGAACTCCTCTATGTGAATGGCACCAATTCAACATACTTTTGAGATGACTGAACTTTCTGTGATGATCTATAATTTTAGAGCTCTATTACATTTAAGGCTGGCATCAAAAAACATGAATAGACAAGTGGTTGTAATACCTGCATCACTTACATCACCCAGGAAAACTCTGATCATGTGATACAGACCCACACCACAACATACCTCTGCTCCACTGTCATTCACACCCTCCATGTAGCAGAGTTTCAGGGCAGAAACATTTCTGAATGAGCACTGTCAGGAGTTTAGTGGACAGCAACATTTCTTCAGTTGTCATTGCACTTCCAGCACCTAATTATTCAAGTGCATTTTTAGGTTACTTTAAAAATACATCATATATTGCAAAACATGAAGTTGAAAAGCCCTGCCCAGAATTCCAATAACGACACTGATCACACATAACACATTTTAGGCCAGCAAAGTACATATTCCCTTTC
Source organism: Ploceus nigricollis (assembly GCA_013399945.1). Lineage (NCBI taxonomy): Eukaryota > Metazoa > Chordata > Aves > Passeriformes > Ploceidae > Ploceus > Ploceus nigricollis. Next base: position 67,038 of record VXBC01009134.1, on the reverse strand, counting down.
TTTGGTAAGATTTGGGCACTTCGTGGCAGAGGACAGTGCCATTGAAGGATTCCTGAACAACTTGGGGTTACTAACCCTTTTCACAAAGGTAGATATAAAATAGTATCACAGAAAGCTGAGGAAATGAATTCCCCCAAAAGTTTATCATAATCTAATCAAGCAGGGTCAGCTAAGCCTTTCAATGGGCATTTAAGAGTTCTTTGGAGGAAGATCCAACTCCACTGCTCTTCCCTTTTTCTATGAATACACAGCCCTTCTGTCTTTCTTTGGGTGAAGTATATGTCAATTTGCAGATTCTCCTTAAAATAGCAAGATCTGGGCCTCTAGGATTCCCTTGATCTGCTTGGTTTCTTTGCAACCTGAGGCAACTGAAGACTGGTGGAATATACTGAAGCACTGAATCATGGAATGGTTTGGGTTGGAAGGAACCTTTAAAAGTTGCCCAGTTCAATGCACAGCCCACACCACCCTGGCAATGAACACAAGGATTGCTGCTGCTGGGTGGGCTGGAAGGATGGCCAGGGGCAGAGGCTGGCATGGTTGCTCCTGTGACACCAGTGCCAAGGTGGCACAGAAGAGAGGCCTGGCACGGTGTACTGGTGCCAGGGAAACTGTGCTGGATGTCCACCTTTCTCCGTGGGCTCACAGCATCAGCCAGATGGTCCGTGGAGCTGATGGGATCCTCATCTAAAGCAGCTTCTTTTTCCTTTGTGCTTGCTGCAGCCACATGTCTTCTGTCCCTCCCCACAAAGATGGGCAGACTCATGTTTTGGTCTTGGACCTCTTGGTTTCAGGCACCCTTGGAACCTGAGGACTTTAACTCAGCCATCTGTGGGCTCACTGCCGGGGTTCCTGTGTTTTTAGAGTCCCAAAAAGTGGCAGTAAGATGGCTTGGGACATCAGGAGACCACTGTTATGGGATACATTTGGCAAACTATGGCTGTTTGGGGCCTGTGGCCTAAAAGAAGGTGGGGAGCTGAGGGTGCCATTCCTGAGGGTTGCTCTCCTGCTGCCCCTTCTTGTGCATTGGTTCCCTGGGACGAGATGGTGACAAGGGTATGGCAGGAAGGTCGGGGTCTCCCAAAGGCATTGAAACAGACACTTGTTGCAGCCCTCTAGAAGTGGATTTGGTCCCCTGCATTAAGGGATGTGCACATGATTTAACAGGAACAGTCTAGCAAGAAGAGGAGCTTCCAAAGTACTGCCTACAAATGTCAACAGGGCAATTGCATCTGCCTCCAAAAGCGGCTGTGCCTGTCTCTGTTAAAGACAAACTGGAAAACAGACCTAGAAAATATGCTTTCACTGTAACAAACAAGGTGTTGCACAAGTCTTTTCACTTCTGGTGGCATGGGAGCAGCAGGACAAGTCTGAGAAACTCAGCTTTCAATTATCTATCCATTTCCTTTCCCTGGCTCACGGGAAAGGTCATCAGGCTTTCCCATCATTGAAACACATCAGGCTGTCTCTGTTGCAGCTTTGTCCTGCTACTGCTAAACAACACATTGTTGCAGTAAGGTAGAAAAATTATAAAGAAAAGCCTTATAAAATCAGGCCTGCTCTGTTAGCTGTCATTTCTTGTAAGTCAAGCTAGCACTTTGCAAGTTCCCATGTGAAAGCAATCCTGGTGTGAGCAGCTCAGCATAACAATCTATTCCTGGGCAAAAAACTAGCACCTGTATAAACTGTTTTTACACTGTTAGATAGAAAAAGGAAAACTACCTCTCACAAACAACCTTTCCTGCACACACACACCAGGGGTTTGAGTGTCCAATCAATACAGGATAACAACTTATTGCTAGCCAATAAAGTAATTGGCAAGAAAACTACTAATCAATTGGAGTCACACACAAGGTCTGTAAAACTGTATGAAAGGAGTTATGTAAATAAAGAATGGGCTTTTTCCACCCTGAAGAAAATAGAGTCCCATGTGATTTATTCCCTTAGCACATCACTTACCTGTTTATTAGCTTTTGTGTATGTCAAAAACTGGTCTTGCTGTACTGAGAACTTACTGTCTTCATACAAAACTACAGCAAAATGTAAATAATATCATGGAACTCGCAGAGCCTCTGTTCTTCAGCCTGCTGCTTATCAGAGCAAGGTGCTCACAGCCATACAGTTCCCATTTCTGTCTCACTGTACTCAGCCAGACCTGTCTCTGAAATCCGTCTAAGCTCAACTACCTGCCCATTTAGTGATGAGGAAGAAAGTGGAGACTGTTGACCACATTTTCAGAAGCACAACAACTGAGTTTTTGTGCAGAACTTTTCACCAGCAGATCTCAGAACACTTCACAAAGGTGGCAGCCTATCTCCACAGCTATGAAACTGAGGTCCTAAGGTGATTTCCTGGATATATGAGAAAAACTGACCTTCTCCCAGATACCATCCATTAAATATTGCTACAAAAACCAGTTACAAGCTCTTGAAAACATGGTTGTCCCAGTTACAAACTCCAGTAATTTCCAATAAAAATGGCAGTGCAAAAATACATTGTTTTAAAAAAAAAGAGCAAAGGTTAAACAAGATTTGCAGGTTTGTTATTTACGTGCTTTAATATATACAGCTTGGGAAGTGAGGGACTATGCTTCCAGAAATAAAAGTATGTATTTGTTAGGGCTTGTATCTTCATGCTTTACAGCAACACATGAGGAAAAATTCCTGATTTTTCACTTAATTAAGAAATGCATTCCATAGTCTCACACGATTTGTATTTTCCATAAATATTAAGTTTGACTGATTACCTGATAAATGTCTTCACGTGCTCTTAGCACCTGCCTGCTGCAAGAGCAGGTTTCTGTGGCGTTTCTACGGTAACATTCCCATTTATTAAGGCTGGATATAGTAGCACTGCTGAACTTGTACATCTCAAAGTGCAAGTGAGAACAGGCGTAGGAAAAAAACACCTGTTCTTACTTATGGATCAGGCATCCAAACCCTGCAATAATTGTATCTCTTAGTAAAGATGCATTAACACAGTGTTACATGCTTGAAAACACAAGCACTAAACTATCAGGTCAAACACATTAAAGTTTTAATAGCTTCTTTTCTTGCACTGTTAAAAGAAAGTTTAATATGGCATTCAAATATCCCACTTAAGAATCCAAGGCAATTCCTGATAATCTGAGTAAAAGGTGAATCTGCTTTCCATGATGGAAATAGCTATATAAGTAAACTATAACAAAGAAAATTGGATGAGCCAGAAAAGAAGAATGCTCCTACAGCAGGGTTTTTACTGGCAGGTAGGTGCCATGTGAGCAGGTAAACAGTTTACCTGCTGCCTGAATGCAGCCTGGTAAACTGGGGAAGACTGGATTTATAGAAACTTCATAGAGGTTTATTTATAGGGGTGTATTTATGGAAAGCTTATAGGGGTTTTAGGAGCGAGTGCAGTCAGCAGGACTCTTCCTGGGCACAGGTGTGGGACCTTGCAGCTAGTCTGAAGCCACCACTGATATGTGCTTTGCTGCATGTGCTATCAGTGACAGATTCAAGCTGCCTTCTCTTCTCCCTCAAACTCAAGCATGGATGAAGGAATACAGAATCCCTGAAGATTACAAGACTTCAAAACCCCACTCCTTCTCCTCAGAACAATAATTCATGACAATGTGGATGTAATTGTAGGGAACCAGTGAAAACCCTCACTTTCTAAATGGTGACAACATCAGCTGCACTAACCAAATAAACTGGGTCACTTGCCTTCCAGCTTGGTATCAAACCTGTGCATCACACACAAGAACTTAGAGTGGACCATTTCAAGTTGCAGTTTTCAGATATTAGGGTACTGTAAGCAAGCAGAGATGGTGCTTAAGATCAAATAGACTGAAGCCCAGAGCATAACTCCCATCTGGTACAGAGAACTGTGCATTTGGTCTCTTGACAAGATGCCTGGTTATGTAGAACAGCCTCTTACTGACAGGAACAGCCTGAAAGGTCTCAGAGCACGGGGTAATGCCTCAAGCAGGCAGCTACTTCTCTGCATGAGGTAGGAAAGACAGAGGTTAGTTAGCTCATGGCTGAATTGAAGCTCGGACACCCGCCTGGAGATCAGCTTTGATCTGCTCTGACCTGTTGCCATTCTGGTACTGCAAGTCTAGGCTTGGTTTTGGCCAGGAACGAAGCTGTTGGCAGGATCTGGTCCCAGGTGCACATCCCACAGACAGACCTAACTCTTCAGGTCCTGGCAGCCACGGTGTAAGTGAGGCACAGGTTTGTGGCCTGGGTCACAACTTCAGGTCCCACCAGGAGGAAAACTGCACTAAGTTCGAGCCCATCCCAAAGACTACTGAATGTGCAAAGCAGATCCCACCTAAAAACATGCACTACACTATTAAAAGGGATGAACCCAGTGGGTTTTCAGTGCCCACAGATCCCACAGAGCTCTGCCACAAGTTAGGATACTTCTGAGGTGAAAATTCTACCCTCCCAAATTTGAAGGGGCTTACATAGGCCTGTCATCCATCATTCCTGGGCTCAAAAAAGAATCTCCTGCTAAATGGTGCATGCTTCTGCACATGAACAACTCTTTCATCTCTTTCAGTCATAGCTCAGAGGAAACTGGTCCACTAGTACCACTGAATTCAATGGATATTAAAAAAAAAAAGACAATTTCATTTGAAAAACAATTAAAAGTAGGGGTGCCTATGCAACACATCATGGTAGTTTTGGACAGATCATGTAGAGATCATTGTCAGTGAAAAATATTTAAAATTAAGGAAGGAAAAAAACTAAAGGACATGGGGAATCCCATTTAAGTGAAATGTCTACAAAATAATAAAATATTTACATATAGCTTAAGAACAACACAGCAGAAATAATTGTTTATTCTTGTGTCTAAATATTAGTGACAGAAGTTATTCAGAAAGATCAGATTAAGAACTTGTTACTGCATTTTGAAATTCATCTCCAAACTTTGGACGTAACTAAAATTAGAAGCATGATAAAATTCTTACAACTCTTGCTGGAACTGTGAGACCTTAGGAAAAGAAGAAGCCACATTTTTAGTGAAAAGATGTAGTGTGACCATCTGCTGTATCAGACTTTGATCAGCTATTACAAGACCTGAAACATCAAACCTGAAAACCACTGTGAATAAGATGCAGGAACAGTGAGACCCACTAACACTGCTTCTGAGTTGGGGCCAGGATAACAATAAGCTTAGTATGTTCTGCTTCTCCTAAATGAAATTCCTGTGAAAGAAAGAGCAAAATAGGCACTTACAAGCCACAGAAGCTGCAGATCTTATACCTGTCTAAAGTAACTGGTTTAGACAAGTATAAAATGTCTACATACATAAAATATTTGTACTTTATAACCAAATCATAAAATACCTACACAATCTATGGCTAGAAGAATTATGCTCATCTTTTGAAACAAAAGAAATCACATTTTGGTGATATAGAATAGCAATTCTATTCTATTCTTAACAATTGTGGATCACTGATGAAATAAAAAAAATATATTTTTTTTTTATTTCTAAACACAGAGTTTAGAAAAGGTTAAAATCACAAGTTACAGCATATATACAAAAAAATCCAAAGAAATATCTAGTGAAATACAGTGGATATTTTATGGCTTTGCTCAAACAGAAAATGGCCTAGGTTAGTATTACAAGTGTACAGTCAAAGTTACAGCTGGAATTTCTTATATTACACCTACATCCCTTTCTTAGTGGATTCATTTTCATGTCTCTCAAATGGGAGATCCTCCCTAGACCAGCTGTGCACAGCCAAATCTATCTCACTGTGCTTTAGAAAAGTAAAATCTCTAGAGACAAGGCAGTGTTTGAACAGATGTACTGTATTAGTAATCTGAGCTGTGAATTGGTGTGCACTGCTTACTCTTAGCTAGGCAACCTAAAAATATACAAAAACCAACGGAAAGTGACCCCAAGAGTAGGCCAGAATTACTCCCTACTGCTTATATGACAAAACTTGCAGCACATCCCTGCACCAGATCCTTAACTTTCTTAACACTTTAAAAAAAAGACAACAAAAAACAACCTCCAAAAACTTATCAGTTGCAAGACAGCACCCCCTGGTGTAACAACACAAGAAAACGTTGAAGAATTTATAAAATGCTTTAAATTGGTGCTGGGGTGCTGCTAACTAACAGGATTAAGTGACTGAGTCTTTCAGCTGCAGTTTTGTGCCAAAAAGCACACAATAGACAGCAAACACCTCACACAAGGCTTCATATTTCTCAGAGGTGCATAAAGCTGCCTTCACAGAACCACTTACAAGTCTTTCTGAAGGTCAGTGTACAAATGAAGTTCCTCTGTGGCCTGATTTTTTTTTTTTACTTATAAAGTTTCTATAAATCCAGTCTCCCTATTCATGCTTTCTTAGGATGAGCCCCAAGTCTTATTTGACTCACAAATAAGAGTTGCCCACATCTGCCTGTCCTCAGGTAAACATTCCTGCTTCTCATGTTAGCATCTAAATAAGACATAAATACAAATCCTCATGAGGCCCTGAATAAAGAAACCTGGCCCTGATGTATGGCAGCAAGGACATCAGGAACAGGGACATAGTAGAAACTGGCTTCCTGCTATTCTAACACTGCATCCTGCAATACTTTCTAAAACTTTTAATGGAAAAGCAGCAAGCTTTCTTGCTCCATTTTCTCCTCCTAGTAATTTATTCCTGTTCTTATAGAAGCTTCTGAAATCAGAGCAGTGGAGTAACACTCCCTTAACCCTAGCACAGTGTATGCACTGCTGTGCAGAAAACACAGGGTATAACAACTTCCTGATACCAAGTTTGGAACAATTCAGAGCCACAGCTGTACACCAGCTTTTACTGCAGTGAAAAAGCTCCAAGTGGATCCTGAAGAATGATGGTCTGTGCAAGATATTCCTTTGTATGCATAGGATCAGAATCAATTTATTATCTGAGCTGCTGAGCAAAAGCTTAGCCAGAACACAATAAGATGGATGTATAAAAGAAGGGATTTTCATCTCTGAAGCATAGACATGAAACACAGATCTAACATTTTTAGTTTTCAGGCTACTGAAAAAATGCATGCCACCAATGAAAATGTCTGTACAAAACCAATTCTGCAGAAGAGCTACTGGAAAGCATGGCACGTGGAAAATGAATCCCAAAGTCATGGCAGCTTCTGCTGCACAGATGTTTCTATGTCTTTCCATAAAATCCTGATAGTAAGAAATATCCCAAACAAAATTACGTTCCCCTCCCAGCTGACTAGGAGCCACTTGAAATATGGATGTCTGCACATGCCAGGATGTTTTTCTATTCTCCAGTGAGAAGAGCAGATTGCGACTGAAGCATGGCTTGGATAACACATACTGGAAGTCATCCTCCTTCTCCAAAAACATCCTTTCCTTGGCTGTGGTCAGCAAATTCATCCCATCCAAACCAGTCAGTGCCCACAGAACTACGACTCAGTCTCTGTTAGTGTCTTACAACTCACAGTGTCTTCATGAAGAGATGAAACCATCCATTGGACCCCTAGGATTTTCTTTTATCTTGGTTTGGCTTTAAGTGACTGCAGAATGAGATTGTACACACTTACCCCAGAGCAGCATACTGATATCCATGGAATTTCACAGGAGCTCCCATACAACACACTCCTAATGCTTTTCTCCCATCAGCATCCCTCACCCCCAAATTATGAAGTATTGAGCAGTTAAGATCAGAATTTGATTATCTCTACTACAGCCTTGTGAATCTGGAGTAACTTCCCAGAAAGGAATACAGCTGCTGTGGGATCATGCAGAGACATAAGGACATTATCAAGGCAGTCCTGCGTACTCAGAGCTTCAGCTCTTGCTGCTATCATGTTATGCATGAGCTAGAGCCTTCACTAAAAACCAAAAGAATGGCAGAACCAAACTGGGATTTCAAAACATGAAAAATAAATAGGTCATTCAGGAAAACCATGCTCAGGTTTTGCACTGCACTTCTAGGGCCATCCTTTAGCCAGATAAAATGTAGCCCAGAATATTTCACTTCAGAATTTACATGTGTGCTCCTTGTGCTTATTCAGAATGAAAAAAAGGTATTTTCATCACTGAAGCCTTAAACGCTTTGGGAATCAGCAACTTGGAATATTCTTTTCTATCCTTCTGGAGCAGGTCACCGCTGTGGAAATCCAGCAGCAGGACCTTCAGCCAACTGGAAGAGCACTGCTGGCTTTGAACATTCTTCTGCAGAAGCAATTGCTTGCAACAATTTAACAAATTCAGAATTAAGGCTGAATAGATACAACTGACAGTATATATGTTTTAATCCACTGCTAATTTGCATAAGATTTAATAGCCAAATGGTGTTAACTCACTTCAACATCCTGACCTGACCTTCACTCACAACTCTTCCTTTTCAACATAGTTCAATTCATTGCAAGCTCATAATGAGTAGAAATCTTCCCTTCCTGAGCTCACACACATGGCCAATGGCTGCATTCACAGAAAAACTGCTTATGCTGCTACAGCTTTAATGCTGCACTTGGCTATCTTTTCCACAGTAACTGAAAAAGAAGAACACCACCAGAAATGTTATGTTACTCAGGATAACATTGTTAGGAAAGCACTTCAGAAACCAAGTTTAAGGTTCTACAATTTGCTGGAAAGGGCTGAATTTTGCCAATCTCTTTTTTGATACTACAAGCTTGTCTGTGCCAAGTTATTACATTACCATCTAGAATATATAGCCTTTAATTTAGTTGGCAAATTTATATTCTCCTAGGTGTACCAGAGTATTTAAAGAATCATGATCACACGTTCACATAGTCAGGCCCAGTCATTATTGTAAACACTTAAGCTATTACAGACTCCCACCTTCTCAGAGCATCAAAGTACTCCTGGACAGATATTCAATACTGATCAGATATTACAGAAATTATAATTCAGAGACAAAACAGTACTGGTATAACTTGTTTATTGTACTGTGAGCATCAGTATGTATTAGAGACAAAGAAAACATGACTTCCAGGACAAAGAAAAAAAAAACCCTGGAGATTTAAAATTTGCTCAGTATCCATCATGGAGAACCTATAAATTATCTGCTGGAATGCTTTCAGCTCAAAAGCTTGGCTTCTACAGTTACAGAACACTGAAGAATATAAGATGTTCTGGATCCCAAAAGCCACATACCTAAGGTTAAACTGTAAAAGACCTGAAAAGACGTTAGGTAAAATTTATAAACTTGTCTTCTTCTGAGACAGATTGATCTTATCGCCAAGGCTCAGGGCCATTCCCTGTAAGGAAAAGGAAGACAACAATCATGACACAAATACTTCACTTGAAAAAAACTTTATCTCATCTATATTTAAATGGAAGTTATATATATAGAAATCTACTGAGTCAGTGGCATGGAAATTTCTAGCTGCTCACTTCTTTGTACATTTCATAGTGCTCACTTCCTTATCACTAGGTAAAGGTTAGGTCCACATATCTTATTGAGACAATGAAACTTAATTGAGCTGGCAACTGTTACATGTGTTATCAACATGAAAAGCAGAAGAATAAAACCTATTTTAACCTTTTGACCTCCCACCAATTGAAAGAGGACTGCCAGGGGAGAAATTACAACTGCCTGTCCAGTTACTGAAATTCAACTGTCAAAAGTCCCAGTGCTGACACCAGCACACTCAGTGCACCACAGCTATGGCACATTATTTAATCACAGAGCCAGATTAGTATTGCACACAAACTGAAGAACCATCAAAAGAAACTGCATGAATAAATCCACATATTCAATAGCACAATGATTTCAAGATGCAACCATGCTGGCATATGTAACAGAATGAAGTTTTATGTAAAAATAGCACTGTAACACATCAGAAACTTAAATTTAAACCAGTCCAAAATCTTTATAGTGACATCACATAAACTAAATGTTTTCTTTGACTATGAAAACTGGTACTCCTTTATTGTACACTGTTTAGAATATTTCTATTGTACACTGGTGTTTTTGTTTTACTTATTCTAAATCCTGGTCTTTTTTTTTTTAGTTGGGAGGTAGAAACTCTAAAATCCAAAGCAGACACATATATCTACAGAAAATACTCCTACTAAAAGCCCTGGGGTTTTGTTTTGTTGTTTTTAAAAAGAATCAGTGAATAGCAATTACATGTATAAAATTTCCTTGTTGTGTGACACTGAAATGTGCAATTTAGTTGGAAAAACATCATGTAACCCTGGGGTATATTTGCTCTTTATTTAAAAGCAAATAAAATATAACATTCTATTTGCAGCGCTATGGGAAATCTTGGCGCAAAGGCCTATTTAATGGTAACACACCACGAGAAAAGACTGTCAAAAATCTGTAAGTTTTTAGGACTGCTTGGTGCATTGTCCCAAAAAGGGTGAGGATGGCACGCCCCATTACCTGACTCTTGGCCCGGATCCGTATGTGGCCCGTGACAGGCGCCTCCGGCCCCAGGTGAATCGGCTTCTCAATGCTCACATTGGCCAGGGCGTCTTCTCCGAATATGGAACGGGCGTAAAGATTGGCTGCCATAAAGCCACAATAGCCTGAAAGGGCCTATGGAAAGCACATGGGAACCTTAAAAGACCAAAATCCTCTAAACACAGTTTAGTTCACCCCAAGTTCTCTAGGCAGTTATCAGTGTATCATGTTTACACTTCTTTCTTAACGTGCAACGTTTTGTAACACATGGGAATCATGCACTGGAAAACAGTGGTGGCCTTTTTCTAGAATTCATATTGGGAATTATGCAGTCTATAGAATTCATCAAGACAAGGCAAGAGGGCGTTTTATGGTTTGTTTTAACCAACAGCAAAATGGCAAAGAAGCTAAATAGCTACTATACTTGGTATACATGTGATAGCTAATAGCTATCATACATGCTATATCTTAACAGCAAGTAGCTATTCTATATATTTATTTTGCTTTACAACAAAAAGGCTGAACTGGCAAAAGAAAGGTGAATTTTGTCAGAGAAGGAAGAAATATGAAGCTACTAAGAAAAACCCTTTATGTAAACAGATGGTCCCATCAAGTCTATGCTACACCTTAGCTACTATGAATCAAAATGGACATTCAGATTTTCCAGCTTGGGACAACAGAGAATTTTGGTAACATTTATCTGCTTTTACTCATTTCAGAGTAAAAACTTTGAGGTATATGCACTATTTCATTTCGCAAGCAGGCATTTCTAAGAATATTAACAACAAATGTTGAACAAATTAAATAATAAAGCACAGGAACTAAAAAAGGTATCTAAAACTCTCCAAGAAATAGCTCACCTTCTCTGGAGTCAGACATTTCATATTGGTTGACTTCAGTATGTGCTGTAAGTATTCATTTAAATCAATGATATTTGTATTCACTGTTACCTTCAAGAAGGAAAAAAAAAAGGCAATTACTTTAATTAGCCCCTCAGGTATTTCTGAAATCTCTTCTTCAGGGCTCCATAAAGGAGATCACTTCCACATTCCTCCTTGAGGAACAGCACACTCAGTAAGCCTCATGCACTTCCCACTATGTGGTGGCATCACAGGAAATCTTCCCCTCCTGCCCTCCACTTGTTAAAATGGAGAATTTCATGCTATTACCATGGTTTCTAAAATCTGTTGGGTGAATATGATACTCTGTTGAACATCTAGATTCTCTACAGCAAACAGTGGACTCCTTGTCTGAATACAGTTTACACATCGCCAGAACAAGAAAAAGCAATACCTAGTCCAAAGTTTGCTTTTAACCAGTGATAAATATTCCTTTCATATTCCCCTTCTAGCAACAAAGTTCTCTGGGCTGCCCTGGCTTTATCATATTGCATATTATGTGCCTTGATTAAATTGTTTCTAACATATCTCTTAGGAGGAGTTTACAAACTACTAAGGGCTTCATACATCATGTATTACAATATATTGTGCACAAGTTCCCCCTGAGACACTTAGTCTCAAGTAGGCACACCTATGTACCACACAAGGCTACAGTTCATGTAAAATATCTTCCATTCTGCTTCTACTCCATTCTTATATGATATTATCTCCCTTAAACCCTTTTTTTTTAGGTTTGGGCACCCTCAGTTACTGTGAAGGGTACCCACTGTCTTGCTGCACTCAGAACTTTATGCTACAGCTGTACTGCAAAGTAGCAAGGTGAAAGAAAGATGTTCCTGTCCCCCTGGCAGGGAGCTGGACTAAACAACCTTTAAGAGGTCCCTTGCAACCCACAAGACAATGTGATTAAGAATTGGAGAAGCTGAGCAGCATGAGTAATTCTGCAGCCTCAGCATAAACTTACACTTGTTGCCATCTCACCTTTGAGCCAAAATACCCAGCAACCACCAGTCAGCTTGGACAGCTTACACACAAGAGGTAAAGCTCAATGCACACAACCTCTTTTGCAAGCCAAAAACCCAGTTATTGCATTGCTAAGCTTGTGAAACTGATAAGATAGCTGTAAGAGAATAAGCTACTTGAGGCAAACATCCAATGAGGATGTTGAATGAGGTTTATGTGGCAATAGATAATGCTGCTGTAATGAGCTGCTGTAGAACAAGAGACAGAATTGTATCTCATCAACAAAGTAACATACAAAAAAAACCCCAAAAACTAACTTTGTTTTCCCATTCAAATTCTGCCCACATCTGTCTGAACTCAGCATCTGTACAGGAAGCAGGCTGGATGTAATCCATGATGTCAATGTGAATATCACTGAGAACCACACAGTTTCTGTCGCTGGCTGCTCCTGAGACATCATACACTGCAAGAGAACACATAAAACCAATTCTGAATGTTCCAAAAAGTGAATTTGCACTTAATAAGGGTGCTGAGTTACCATCTGCCAGTTAACAACAGTCAACCCTTGCTCAATTTCATGCTGACAATCATCCTAAAGGTAGCACATTCTATGATGGTTTTAAGTAACAGTGATATAGATTTTTTTTTTAAATCATCACAAAATATTCTTACATTGTAATTTAATTTCTTCTCCCAATATGAAGGGTTTTACTTCTTTTTGAGCTCATTAAGCAGTTAAAAATGCAACACATACATGTTAATTTTGCACACTGAAATTGTTTACTTACCAACATTACCAAAAATTATTCCATTTTCTGTTGAAGCGACTTTGACATTAGCTTTAATGTTTGCAAAATCATGTGGAGCAAGTGTCAGAGGAGATGGTTTTTCCACAAGTTTCAAGTCACCTGTGTAAAGAAATTGGGAGATGAAATCAGGGAACACTAGCAGTACACAATGAGTTTAGCTTTTGGAACAACAGCTTTTTATTTTCTTGTCATTCAACTAAACACCACCATAAAGATATTAGTTGATTTGGAATTGGTTGTTCTTTATTTTATAGTTTTCTAATTGCAAGATAAATTACATTACATACAAATTTCAGTTAAAATATTGCTGTGTTCACCCAAACCCCACTGAAAACAAATGCAAATACTGAATTAAATGGGCTTTGGATGGAGTTTAGTATTCATTTTTTAACAAGGAAGTGGTTAATTCTACCTTGTATTTTAATCACTGACATCATCATAAGGCCTAACCCTATAGTCAAGTGCCTCAAACCCAAAGTACAATGTCCAGCACTACAGGCACTAAGCTACTTATAAACAAAATATCCCCTTGATTCTGAATATAATTGCTCCAAGGAAACACTAAGGGATGCATTTTTACTAATCCTTCAGCAAGCAATTGGAAAGACTCCTTAGTTCTATTAAACTGCAATTTGAGAACAGAGCATGAACAGCATGAGCTCCACATGGGAGTGATGCCTCAAGTCAGCTTTTGCAGTACATCAGCTGGGAAATACAGAACTCCACTTTACTGAGCTGACAAACAGAAAAACACAATCTATTAAATAATGCATCCATTTGATTTATATCCATCATTAGTCTCATCAAATGATTGACAAAATTTTAGGAGAAAGGTTATGCCCCTCCAGTCATATTTACAATAGTGAAAAGTATGTAATGTGAGTTCTCCAAGCATATTGTAAATGTATTTCAGCTCCAGATTGCCAAAGCAGAGGACAACTAATAAGAAACTGGTTACTGTTCTTGAATTATCTGCTCCAGTGACTCCTCTAAGAGAAGTTAATGAAGCCTCAGTATTGTCCAAGCAAGACTCTGGTACAGCTGTTGGTACAGGGAATGGTTTCAGTTGAGTAAATGCAGTATTAAGTACTTCAGGCTGAGTGCAAAAACCACCTAGGGCAGATGGCTTTCTGCTCCATACCAGTTGGGATTTTGACCTATTTTTATTTTCCTGTCTATGGTAGCAGCACAATGAAAAATAAGTACATCAAAAAACCTGTCTATATCTCAGGAAAAAAGGAGAATGGGAAATGGAAGACTATGTTTTTAGTGATAAAATCTGACTATGGTTTACATCATCAGATTGCATTGTCAGTGTCAGTACAGACAAAACTTCCACCAAATATTTTAAAAAGTATATTTTTAAAGGCGTTCAAAATGGTGACTAACTGGTATCACTTCGGAAGTGTTTCAGGAATTCCTTACAGCAGGATAATGCCCAGTTCCCAAAAGCTCAGAGCTGCTTTGTTTGCAGCAGTGCAGCCCTCCTTACCCAGCGTGGCCAGCTCCAGGGTGCAGTTCTGCAGGGTGTCACTGGTCTGGTTGACCACAAGCACATCCAGCACAATGTCATACTGATTGACGTGGACATAGGCTTCTGCATACACAGGGTCTGAGAAACCTGTCAGCTGAGTGACCTGTGACACAAGCCAAGGGATTCATCTTCTCAGAAACCAGTTTAAAACACGGAATCATTCAAACAATGACAAAAAATAAGAATAAAGTACACTTAAATTGATTATTCTTTAATATGGGCCTCCAAAACACGTAGCCTTCCTTCACATGTCCCCCTACATACACACTATATGTTTATATACACATATGAACCCTCTCCAGATGAAATGAATTCTGAACTAATAAGTTCCTAAAATATGAACTGCAATGCCATTTATTCTTAAGATGATCAGCAGGACAAAGAAATGGTGACTTAAAATGAAAAGGTAATTTTAAACATCAAAAAGAATTAATCCATTCCTTCAGAGTCTGGGGGTTTAACTCTTAACTAATGAATTACTCAAGTGATTTCTTCTCTTTAAACCTCCTCAGCAGGATCTGCTAATCTACAGGAAAAAAAGGCATAAAGAGTGAAATAAGGATGCATTGCACTTGGAAATAGGATACAGCAGCCAAAGTATGGGGATCTTAATAATTCCTGTCATCCTTGCTCCTTTCCCCGTGAACTTCATTGGGATTTCAAAGCAGCAAACCCTAATTTCTTCTCCACATTCCACCAGCTCAGCACTCTCCAAGTCTCCTTGTTCTTCCTCTCCCCATTTGAGAAGGTAACAACTGTAAGCACAAGTGCTTTTCTTTCTCCTGATCCCAACCAGGATATAACTGTGGGTCTTCCCAATCAAGCAGCATAGTCTGGTTCATCAGTTCCAGTCTGCAATTCCCAAAGTGATCCCATGTATACAATTAAAGCACTGATTTCCCACTACCTTATTAAGTTTGGAAGCAAGAGGATCAGCAGCCTCTTTCCTCTGTGTGTTTCCCATTGCTGCAAGAAGGCTAAGCTGGAACTGGTCTTCTTTTGAGCTCATTTCATTTTTAGCAGTAAGCTGCATGAAGGAAATGGGATCATCTGGCTGAATTGTCACATTCCTCTTCTCAGATTCTTTCTGCAGGAAGAGAATAATTCAAGAATTCACAGTGAATTCCGTTCCTTAGCACAGAAAAACAGTCAAATAATGGCTGACCTACAGAGAGTCAAATGGTGAGATTTCTGGGACCAGCTTGGATGTGAACACCGATGAGAACTCCAAGAGTTTATGGTTACACACTTATAACAGCTCACCTTCTGGGAAAGTTTCTCCTCTTCTAGCTTGGCTGACAGCATGTGAGAGAGGGACTGCCTGCATTCTTTGTTGAAAATGTCATTCATGAGAGGAGAACATTCTGACAACACTTTCAGACACAACGAAATACGATCCACATCATCATCTGTAATTGGCTTCTTGGGAAGAGAAGACTTTCCCAAGTGGAGAATAGTGGCCATCAGCAGCATGGCTTCAGCATTGAAGGACTGAGAAGGAGCACAAAGAGAATGGAAGAAGGTTATTGCATTTTCCACAGCTTTAAAGAAATGTTGACTTCTGACTTATTTAGGAAAAGGTGCATATTAATCAAATCATAACATCACTGAACAGATTACTTAGTTTTTTAGTACTTCTTATCTGAAACCAAGCAGAATAATTTAGAGACTGTCTAAATAGAATGGCTGGAAAGCAGCAGGTCCTGTTTGTGATCCAAACTATCATTATTATACAATCACATAACTGGCACTTCACTTTGGACTTAACCCATTTTGCATCTTTGTAAAAGAAAAGAGGCAAAAAACAGCTCTTCCTTAAATGTGAAAACACAAGAGATGACTCACATTCTGTTTCTTCTTTTCCTGAACTAGGGACACATAACGCAAAGCAATCTTGGTTAAAGTTGTAGCAAGGGAAGCTGCAACAAAGAAATCTCCATCCAGCAAGAATCCTCGTAAGGGAGGTCTGCAAAGACAAATGATCCTCAGAAAACTACTTTTGGATGACAATCTTCAGCCTACTTTTTTGATACCTTAACTTTCATACTGTACAAGCAAAACAAGTTTGAAACACCTCACAGGGTTGGGGTTTTTCCTTCTCAAAGTAATTTTCTAGATACAGAGATTTTTCACAAGTCACACAGTCATTTCCACATGGACTAGGGAGAGAGAGAGGTGTAGGAGTGCAAGGTGATATAAAAGGAAGAAGATATTTCAATCTAAAGGCAGTATCTCTGTATCCAACTAAAACTGTGAGAGAGCTTTATATATATTAAAAAATGACCTAGAATTTAGGATATCATAATTAATAAAGCATTTATTTATACAGTAAGCTTTGATTACAAATCCTAAGCAATTGGGCAACTTTTTTATACTATCTAGTTGGGATAATACCTTAAAACAGGAAATTCCCTCAACCAGTGAACTCTGTATGACAGATAACACCACTCAAATAAACAAAGATAAAAATTAACCAAGTCACTCCTGGCCAAGCATGAAATCACAAATACCTGTCTTCTTCCTTTTTGGCAGGTCGGGAACTGCTAAGAGCACTTTGTGTTGCGTAAGTGCCCATCTCTGTCACTAATTTTTGGGCTGGACCCACAGACACCTCTTCTTCAGGTTTGAGCTCACCAGCTTCTTTCTTGATTTCAGATTCTACTATTGGGATCTAGAAATGAGCAGGAAGCAACTGTTACAATTAAAATAAAAGATACGTTTTTGTTCTGCAGAAGGTATTAATAAAAATTACCTGCATTACTCAAGTTTTTATAAGCAAAAGGTCAGCTACAGTGTATTGGTTTGGGAAGAATTTGAGGAAATAAGGAGATATTGAAATACATACAGAAGCTTCCTACGCATGCAATAAAGCTCTTATTGATGAATTAGATTTTGACAGAGAAATCTTTCTCTCAGAACAACCCAGACTTAAAGCACTTTTTCTTTGCTACTGGATATAATTAAATCATATCTTAAAGCTGCCATAATTTTCTGAAATAAGTAATTTCTCAACTCTTCTCTTAACAGATATCACTTATTCTCAGCTCAAGTATGCTACTTGAAAAAAATGAGTAATGAATGCAAAACCCTGACTGCTTTTTACTTAAGATTTCCTGTGCAAATGCCATTACACATCACAAGTCCCCAGTACACTGCTGCATCTCACTTGATCTTTCTAAAATACCTTTTCTTAGAAAACCCACTGCACGATGGCAGGAAAAACCACAAAGAGCCAGTAAACACAAAAACCCCAAAATACACACACCTCTCCGAGTGATCTGCGAACCTCTGTCATTACACTTTGTATATCCTCCTTTGTGCTGCAATATTCTCCAAGGATCCATAATGCTCCTCGATAAATCCTAAGACAAGAACAAATTTAAATCATGCTTTCATGATATACTCAAACTACCACCAAGAAAAGTGATTTATCAGGTAGTAAAGGCCAGTCTTGAAAAATTCAAAAGGACAAAAGCAGGTTGAATCAAAAGCAATTATCCTTTAAGCCTCAGTAAACTCACAAACAAGTACATCAAAATACATCAAATTAGATATATTCTCTGCTACATACTTATTTCCATCTGTGTTAAACCTAACATAACGTAAAATTAAATTTCATTGTGATCATAATGAAATACTCCACTGCATGTGAATAAAGTCAGCTCTAAACTCTCCATTTAATTGAGACAAACTATTTTTTCCATTATAGAGGAGAAAATATAAACCCAGAACACGAATGAAGATTAGGAAAAGAATAACAAAGCTTCAGAGGGATTTGTGCCCCCACTTAATAAGATTACAATGGAGATGGGATTGAGAGTTTTCTGTGTATTAGGAGAATGACAGAGTGCTCTTCTGATAGTTCTGAAGTTCTCATATGACTTAACCCTTACAGATCCATCAGCAAGCAAAGTTTTTAGAGCCTTGAAAGGTACCAAAATAGCTATATAGTTTGTAAAGCTCAGTCTAATGTTAGATTAGGTTTTCTAATAAATGTATGGTATTTCCAGTTGCCTACAAGTCCAAATTCCTTAGGAATTCTGTTTTAACAAATATATTACTTTATGTTTGGCCTTCATCAACAACACTATTTCCTATAAAGTGGAATTACAATTATCAAGTGCATTATAGAAATTAAAATTGAATTTATTTCTTCTATTCAATACAACAGACACCCATTTCATCTCTTGTACAAGTAGGCAAGAAGAAAGCTGTACCTAGAAATCCTCTACCTCAAAATATTCAGCTCAGAATTACTCTGTGTGGGTAATGTGGATTTTGGTCAATATTTAATGACAATATACATTCAATGCAAGTGAGCCACAGGTGCTCCCAAGTCTCTTTGATATCAGATTCTGGACTCACTTGACAGATTTAATAGCATGAAAGACTTCAAGCATCTTCTCAACAATAAGAGGTCTGAGGTTTTCAAATCTCTGGATCGCTTCCCGCACAAACTCCAGGACATCGGCAGCTGCCGCTTCGTTGCTATCACTAAGGAACTCCATCAGCTGCCACAAAAGATCGAACATCAGCACAAACAGCACCACAGAGAAGACTGTACAATAATATTTCCCTTCTGTGTTCAGAAAAATAAAACTCCTTATGTATCTCCAGTGAAAAAAACTGAAGTCAAACAATCTTAAGTACATTCCAAACAAGTACCAATTATAACATTTCCAAACTGTTTTTATAGTGATACAAACTATTGCACTTTTAAAGGTCCTTTTCAGCTCATGTTCTTCAAAAATATAATAATAGTCTCAGAAGACAAATAATTACAGCATCAAAAATCCTATGTTTCTTTAGGAATTAAAAACAGCATTGGTTCTTGTGAGGTTCATTACGAGGCCACTGTTAGGAGCACCTCAACTTCAGCAATTCTGCAGGTGTTGGGTATAGGTGTAACACATGTAATGAGAATATAATGAAATACTTGCATACCACTGGAATAACATTTGCAGCCATGTCTGGGAAGCGAACACTACAGGAATGCAGTGTCCGAACCAGGAGCTGTCTGTACTTGTCTGTATCTTCATGCTCCGTCACATTATTAGTTTTAATCACTTCCTTCTTCAGAACAATCACAAGCTGCAAAAAAGATCAAATCAAATTTTTTAAAAAGTGACATTTTTCAACAGAAAGAAAATAGTGTAATGAACCAAAAGCACATATAATTTACCTCCTCCACATTTCTTGAAGACACCAGATCCAGAGCCAGCTGAAGGGTTTTTTTGCGCACTTCTAGATCTGGGGTGCTCAACACTCTGAGGATGTCCATAACTAGATCCTGAAACAATAACAAAGTAAAGTATTTTGCCATTTTAAATTACTTCCTCTTCATACAATTCTAATTTTCAGTCCTCAATGATTTTCAAAGCCTTTCTGGATATGATCTACTGAGAAGCAAGCAACAGGCATCAAAACTTCTCAGTGTTCATTTAATACATTCTACATTTACATAGAAGTCTCCTGTGCAGCTACACCATTAAACCTTACAACCAGGAAAGCATTTGTCATTGTTAATTCTCATGCAGACAAAAGAAGCAGCCAAGTCATAAACATAGAAGTCCATCCAATATGTTTTTACCAAAAACATACCAACAGGAAATTGAAACTTCAGAAGTTCTTTTCTCCATACATTGCAAAAACCTGTGAGCTCTGTTATTGAAGGCTTTTCTTTCCTAAGGCTTACAGGAAGAGACAGCCCACATACCTGCAACACTCGTTCGTGGGAGGGATGCTCCTTCAACTCAATCAACCGATCCAAGACAATCAGTTTCACATTATTATCACTTTCTTTAATAATCAAATCTATGTAGCATTGGGCAGCAGCCTAAAATTAAAAGGATCAAAACCAGTTTTTTCAGTCATGAAGAGGATAAACTGGAAAATTTCTGAAATTGAAGAAATGACTCCTTCTATTTTACTATTAAAGCAGCTACTCAGAGTTGGCACAGAAATTAACCTGATAAACAGACTTTAAAATTTTTTGTCCACGGGACAAAAATCACACATGAAGGCTCATAATGGCATCAGCTTACAGTACACACAGACTTGACTTCAAATTCAAAGAAAGATCTAAGGTAGGTTATCTAACATGCTTTGGGTCAGCTGTGAAATATGCAACAGGGCATGAAAACCAACTTAAAAGAGTTGGCAGTGTTAGCCTTCCTAGATTAGGTTTTAATGACAGCTTCTAAGTAGAGTGTGTCTACTTAACAAAAATGAGCATGCCAAACCAAGAATGTTGGAATTCATACTCCCCCCTGACCTTTGGAAACTACTATTTACAATGCTCTAAATCTATGCATAACCTATCTTTTAAATTTCCATACAAATTCAAAATTTCAAAGTGATCCTCAATAATCAGCTGTAGAAATATAAAACTAAGAACCCCAGGTCAATCAGTAATCAACACGAATCTTCACTGCTTTATGCTTCTACCCTGGTCTGAAATGAGTCATATTCACGAGTAAAAAATTTCATCCAATCTCTGAAATCTTCAGCTCGAGTCTGCTTTGCTAACTAGACCAAGTAGATCATGGGTTGGTCCAACAGTCTGCACAGTATTCAAGCCTGTGCCCTACCAAAGTGACATGAAATCCACTAGCTCCAGGTCTGCTCAGTCTTTTTTTGTGACCAGTTCTAAGAGATACTTTAAGACAGTGTTTCACATGAGAAGTGTTGCACAGCCCATGTTACCTTCCCTCCCAAGTATCAACATGTAGCACACAGTGTTCACTTCAGTGCACTAGAAGCTACTGAAGAGCTGAAAACATCACTTTCATACCTTGATTGCTGTGGGTGCACTGGAGAGTGTAACCAGAGTACCTGCAGCCTCATACTTCACTGCAGGACTCGAGGACTGCAGCAGGTTGTAGATGCAGCGAATGAACCGAGCTCTCTCTGATGGATTCGCGTGACAGACCTCGATAAAAGAAAGATCCACAGTTGGCACACAAAGAAAAGAGCAATCCTACAGCTCACCTGCTCCACTATCTTACAGAGAGGAGAAAATGAACCAAAAGGTGACAGCCTTTTCTGGTGACAGCAAGTGTCATTAACAGCTGAAAAATCTAATTACAAAAGCTCTTCAAAAGCTGTTCTCAACAACTCTGAGCAACACTACACGGTCTTAAAATCTCCCATCAAAAGGAAGGGCAGAGCCTCTAACAGCCTCTGTAAGAAATGCCCTGCTCATGCCCACAAAGACCACTCTGATAATACTGTCCCCATTACAGCAAATCTGGTGAGACACATTGCTCTGTACAGTGCACAGAGTACAGAGCTCTTTATCATTTCAAGAGACAAATCTTATTCAGCTCTATTAAGCAATGACATATTCCTGACATGGACAAGAAGCCAGCTAAGTCCCCTTTCCAGCAACATTCTATCCTTTTTAAAAAACAGTCTAATATAATTATGTAAATTAACACGTGCATTTATTTTAAATGTGCCACAACATTTCCCCTTTACCTTGTAAATTAGTTCAACAATAACCAACTGCAGTATGTCACCAAAAGTCTGCACTTGGTCAATACAGGTACTCAAATAATCCAAAGCTCGATCCTATACAGAAGAGAAATTATTTTATGTTATTCAGAGTTTGCTTGCTCAGTTGAATTTTAAATCAAAACACATTCTAAAAATTAAAATACCAAACAGCCTTTATGCAATGCTTCAACAATTTAGGAAAACACGGTAGACCTAAACAGCAAAATAATCCATCCTGTCTGTAGAGGGCAAAAAGAGAGACAAACTAATGGTAGTTACGAACAAAAGACAATTGCTTGTAGAACAAGTAATCCAAAACACTAAACAGAAACTGCCATTTCTTCCTCATGCAACTACAAAAGCTCTAGAACAGCAGATAATGCAGTGCTTCTCAGTGTGGTTATGCTCACATTTTTCAGCACCTTCATCAAATAGAGTAGTTCTCCTTTAAAATAAAGAGAGCACTAAAGACCTACATTATCAGTACCAAATCCCCCACAAAAGCATTAACACTATCATACATGGGGTTTTTTTATGAATATAAGTAGTTTATACTACCAACAAACTACTGCCTAGTTACCCAGCATATTTACAATTATTAAACCAAATGACTTTGAGGGCAGGTATCCTTACCTGATCTGCATGAATTAGCATCATAAATGCATTTCTTTTGCAGCTTGCATCTTTCTCATTCACCAAGAAATCATGGATCAGTTCAGGAGCATCAGGTATAAGATGTTCAAAGTTCCTTTACAAGAAAAAAAATGTAATTAAGAGCTACTGGCATGGAGTAGAACCCAAGGATGCCCATTAGGCAGAGGAGAAAAGGCAAACAAACCTAAAAATTCGGAACACCACACTAGGGAGTGATAAATATTTGAGTTGTCAAAAACTAAAGGCAGTCCTGGTGTTGTGCATGCAGGACTGTGCCTTGCTTGTGCAGGTACCTGTAGATGGTGTAAATGGCCAGGACGGCGTTCCGGCGCACGTAGCTGTGCCGGTGCTCCAGGCACGCGCGGATGGCCGGCATCAAGGGCTCCAGCAGCTCTGCTTCCTTCAGCTTGCACAGAAAGCGCAGAGTGGAGCCTCGGATGAACTCATTTGGGTGCTGGAGATCCTAAAAGCAACAGGAAAAATATTTGAAATGCCAGACACTCCAGATGAATGCCCTTAACCACCTTCTCCCCCACTCAGCTCTCCCATGGTACAAGTTCCCAACATCCCCAATGACACCTCACTGTTTTCTCAAGAAATGCTTTCCTAAAGCACTGCTGCCCCACAATATTTAAAAATATGTATTTATGTGCAATAAAACTTCCAAAACCTGTAGGATTTTCTTCTGGATTATATTTTTCCAACCCATTCCCAAAGCTGAAGCTCCTTAATATCTTTATGAAGGTGTTTCCCAAATATACCACAATAGTGTCCTTTTACAACCCACGGCTTGTCCCAAGATGCCTGGAAGATGGTAACTATGTTACCCCTCACCTTTAATGTTCACTGACAAGGAAACAGAGCACTAAATTTTTGTTAAGTTGTACCAGTAAAAGAATACAAAACTCCTTGGTAGTAGGTCTGCTGCTCATCTGCAATTACCAAGCTCTGAAGCACTGAGACACAACTGATGGGAAGGAAATGCTGAGCATAAACAATGTTTATATTTATTCAGTAACACAAAATGCTACCCCTTCTACAAAGATCCAGCAGAGGAACATAACCAATGAAATAAACAAGAGGCTACCTTTCTGTATGCATCACACACGAGGATCATTTCCTGCAGGAGCCTGCCATCTGGAGTGGTCTTTGGCACAATCTCCCAAAAGACGAGCAGCAGCTTTTTAATGGTATGGTCTTGGAGAGGCAGCACAAAACGTATGATGGTCATCAGGAGCCCAGGCAGTTTCTCACCATTCAGAATCATAATGATTACTTTCTTCAAGGCCTCTGTCTTCAACTTGACATCTCCTTTTTCTAGAGCAAGAAATGAAGTGAGGAAGGCTGACATGTCACAGCTACTTTAACAGGAATATTGATCCTCAGTGTCAGAAGACAAACTCCTCTGAAGGAGTGAAATACTGCATATGAATAAAAATTATATCTTTATTTCTATTAAAGGACAAAGAGGAAGCAAGAGATATTTAAAAATAAGCATGGAATTCATGGAATAATCAGAAGATCAATATATTGGAATTGAAGGAGTTCAAATTCCAAGGCTGTTATAATGCTTAAATTTATACCAGGATATGACAATGTGCTCTGGTGTCACACGTATATCAGATACCAACACTGCTGTTTTGGACAGTATTCCAAATGCTGTGCATTGGAATGCTGTCCACATTGTCCAATCCACAGTGCATTGAACAAGTGACAACACAATTTGTTGCTTATTCAAAAAAAATCTGCTCAAATCTGCCTTAGCCCAAGCAGATATTACTTAAAACTCTCTCTCAAAAAAAAAAAAAAGATTTCAGATTTTGCACAGACCATGGAGTACACCAAAGCACATAAAATAATATAATGAAGTTTCTCAAAACACAGCAAACAGAGGAACATACATCTTCCAGAACTCAACAGAAAATAAACATGAAACTGACTTGTTTTAGCTTACAAAACATAAACAATACTCTAGGAAAGGCACAATGAGAGAATAATTCAGGTAAGATGGAGTATCCTTCAATCACTGTCAATACTTGCCGAGGTCATTTTTTAAGCTGATTTCAGAAGGTGGCTCTGAATCCATGGGAACGTTGATCAACGTGTAACACACGTTCTCTGCAGCAGTCATGGCTCTTGGTTACAGGAGTTCTCTCAAGGGAAGAATTATTTTCACACAAATGTCAGACAACCTAAGAGCCAAGCAAACAAAACCATCCCAAAGTTAAAAGATTTTATTAACAAACACAAAAGCATTATTATAACCAACTTAATGGCTTGAAGGGATTGCTGGGTTTCTTGAGAAGCTGCATGCAAAAGCTTTCTTGCTTTGCTGTTACCCTAAAATATTCCTGTGAGCACCACAAAGATGAAGAGCATGACATTTTTCAGAGACAACAGAAAAAGAACAAAATCTTTCCAATATTTTGGGCACAGTCAGGGATAACAGAAGTGTACAGGGCACCTGACTGAAGGCAAATGGATGCATGAGCTTCTCCCTCCTGGAGTCATTCCCTGATCCCAGCTGTATATTCCCACTACTTTCCCTGCACTCCTGTGCCTGTCCAGGTGAATGACCCAAGCTGCAAAATCAGCTGAAAAACTTCACAGAAAAAAGAAAATATGAAAAGATAAAGTTCTAGACTCAATTAACAAGTTGAATCAATCTATGCAGGAAGCTTTGAAGATGAGCACGAGATCCAAGAGAGCAGAAACCAAGGACAGCAGAAATGACAAACTGATGGAGAGAGAAGCATTTTACCTGCCAGGGATCATCAGATCAGCTCAACTCTACTGTCTCCACTAGACACTAATGAGGAAACCAAGTCTTTTTATGGTGAAAAAGGACAAGAAGGCTACAGATCTATCAGAGCCGCTATGTGCCTGGCAGTCCAGGTAATGAAATCTGCTATTAAGCTCAATTCTCATCCTCATGTTTGTTTTTTCCTTATGTAATAGATATCTAGGATCAAATCAACTCTTTTGTTGTATCAATCCTCATTCTCATGTTTGTTTATTCTTTATATAATAGACATCTAGGATGAAATCAACCTTTTTATTCTATTTCTTAAGTAATGAAAAATACTCAAGCTTGAGCTTGCTTGGCTAATGCTGTGATACTACACTGACAAAGCACAACAAAGAAAACTGTTACTGTTTATTACACGAGCAATTTTGTACTTTCTACAGAAATTGTGTCAAAATAAATCAGCTTTTATTGATATTAATTGTCTGGAAGTCTGGGATTCCCTTTTCTCAAATGGGCACCCAGAGAAGCTCACCCTGAACAGGGAGCAGGGAAGTTGTGCTGAGCTGGGCTGCTGTCTCTTTCTCCACACAAGAAAACAACTCACATGAGTCAGCACCACAACAACCACCCCAAAAAATAATTGCAGTACAAATTTTTAAGGAAACACTCCTCTTCCCGTTATGAATTCTGTATTTTAAGGCTTAGATCCCTCAATCTTGTTGCTTACAAATATCTACATAAACCACTCATTCATGAAATGACTGGATGTGGCACTTAGTGCCATACTCCAGTTGACAAAGGTGGTGATCAGTTGATCAAAGGTTGGATTTGATGATCTCAGAGGGCTTTCCCAACTGTTTTCTTGCCTCAGCAGCAGCTTTTTTTCTTACATTTCATATGCTGTTACCCAGAATTCTTGCTTCAAAGCCCTGCAGCCAGCACCTTCACCTACAAGAACAACTCACACAGACCATAAAGTAGATCCTTGTGAAAGCAGGGCAGGTATCTTTACTCAAACAAAGACCTCAGCTGCAGAAATTTCCAAAATTATGGTCAAACATATCTCTGAAGTGTGATAAATGAGGGCGCTTTGGGCTCTGAAAAGCAGCAATGAAAAACAACTCTCCTAAAACAGAGAGCTGGGAGATTTGGCAGGGAGAACCACCATGCACTTTTCTTCCTTGCAAGGCACAAAGACTTGAAATCAGAGAAATTGAGAGCCCACAGGGACACAGACGTAGGTGCTGCTTTAACTCTCCAGCAGTAATATCTCTGTCACCTGTGGTGAGTCCCTGAATGGTTGGGGTCGGAAGGGACTTTAAAGATGAATGCATTCCAACCCCCTGCCCATCACCAGACCAGGTTGCTCAGAGCCCCATCCAGCCTGGTCTCGAACGCTTCCAGGGATGGAGCACACACAACCAGACCTCGGCACCCAAGGAAATCGAAAGTTGCAGAGTTTACAGAGCCCACGAAGACAAAAAGCCACGCCTGCTCGCCACCTACATCCCCGGGGAGCCCTAGGAACGGGGGCACTTAATGAACCAAAACCTTGGGAATGCACCGTTTTACTGACGCACAACTATAATACAGTGTTCAAAACGTTTACTAAAAAATCCCGACACATTTCCAGCCCGCTGAGGGCTATTTCTCCCTTAATGTCCCAGTTCCTACTTCCACTCCAAACCCGGGCATTTTAAGCTATGAAGCAGAACTTCCCGCAATGCCCGTGTCCTCCTGCCATTCCCCTGAGCAAACCCCGAGACCCGCAGCTCTCT